>JALGBA010001477.1:0-107107 GCA_023970755.1 Azemiops feae
TTTATTAAGAGTAGTTGATAGCAGGCATAATAGACCAGATCTGAGGGATTCCCTTACAGATCAATGTTTTAAAGTGTCCCTCAGCAAACCCCACCCCACAGTTCTTCCAAGCGATTCAGACTGGCAAATTTCTAGGTGCTAAATCCAGGAAAGATAACATCAATCCAGCTCCGTTGTGCACGATCATTCAACAGCTCTTCACACTTTATTTTGATGACGGATAAATAAACCAGATCCCAGAGGTCTGTATTTTTCACCCCCCTTTTCCTATCTGCCTTTTAAGCAGGAGAAGTTCAGAGAGGTATAGGATAAGAGGCAAATGGTTATATTGTAATGGTTAGCAGACCTGAAGGCGAATAAACAAAAGGTTACTTTGTAGTGAATAGAGGAAGTGAATGTAATAAACCCGCATGCATCTCCCCCCTCCCCCTTGGGAGTATGGCAGGATCCAGGGAAGGGTAAGAATTGGTTTTAGATCAGAGAAGATAGATAGAAAAGAAATATAACTGGATTCTGACATTACCTCTTAGCCTCTTCATACCTATGGAAGCAGTCAGGGTGTGTTTTGTCTTTCACACACGGCTTCTCCATTTTGCCTTTCTTTTTGTAAAATAAATCATGACATGGTGTAATATGTCATGTGTTGTTGTTCATCTGAGGCTGTATTTACCTACTTTTAAGAACTGCTTAAGACCAGATGCTTTTTGCTATGTCCTGATACGTAAAACCACAGAACTCAAAGAGGGCGTCCTTTATTTTCCCCATGGCTGTAATTCTTGGTGTACAGTTAAACCTCTGGAACCTGACAGAGTCCCAAAGTCCCTCTGTATTAGAACATACAATATTTGCAAATAAAGCCCTCTTGGATTCTCCAAGTGACAAATTATATTAGGAGTTGTGATCTCCCCATCTCTTATATAACTAGAGAACGAGACAAAAAATAATCAAGGCAGGATAGAAATAAAAAGAAAAAAAAATCTGGAATCCAAGAATCTGGAATATTAATTGTCAACTGCATAAGAGAGATCAGAATCCTGCACTGCACATTAGACAAACTACCTGTTGGGATACTTGTGTTAAAGGAATATGTTGACTCTGCAATTAGAGTTAAACATTTACATATAATACAGCGCTTTATTGGAACAAAACAATTCACTTCACATCTGCATATGTGGGTCTGATTGCAATAAATTGTAGGGGCGATGCAGAAATATGCTTCATGTTTCTTATTCTTATTCTTTTTTATTTCATTTGTTTATTTCATTTGTTTCTTGTATTCAATTTTTCTATAAAATGTTGTTAATGCTTTGTATTTAATATTCTGTTTCTTGATATGGCATAATGGCTAATCAACAACTATCTATTTAATTTGTTCATCAAAACCAAGTTGAATTTATTAAAAGCTAATATTTTGGACTTTATCTGACCCCCAATATAACACAGCTTTCTTCATTGCTTTTTCAGATCTCTTATCATACTGCTTCAGAGGCTCTGAGTGATAAAAGGCAATTCCCCTTTTTCCATCAGATGTTCCCCAAAAAAGGATTCCACTACCCAGCAGTTGTCCAACTGCTCCTCCATTTCAGATGGACCTTGATTGGCCTCTTTGCTTCAGACACAGGTAATGGAGAGAATTTCATGAGGACTTTCACTCCTATGCTTGTCAGAAATGGAATTTGTGTGGTTATATCACAACTGTTCTCAACAACTGGATATACAGCAACCCTCAGGGATGCCATCTCTAAGTGGAGACAAGTCAATGTTTTTGTTCACTTCCTGGAATATACTCACATTATGGACAGAATTCTTCCTTTCCATTTGGCACTTATGCATTTGACAGGACCCGTTGAAGGGAAAGTCTGGATCAATACAGTTTTTGGAAAATATACATTGAAAAATGACAGAATTTACAAATATGTCCATAGTATTTGGAGCTTTGCTGATCTGCCAGATGAAAGGCCAATGGATGACACCTTTGAACCCCATTTCTTTGTGGAAGATCAATTTCAAGATCATTATTTCCGTTGTTCTCTTTCCAAGCATGTCTTTTCTGTCAAAGGTCAGAGAAGATGCACCCAGAAAGCCCCACTGGAGACCCAGGAGAAAAGGAACAGGAAAAGGGTCACAAATGATCCCGATTTGTACACTGTCATGAAGACTCTGGCCCAGGCCTTGAATGCCGCCTATTCCTCCAGATCAAGGAGGAGAAGGAAGGAGGGAGAAAAGATCTTGGGGGCTCCAAGGCTGCAGCCATGGCAGGTATGGGGGTCCCAATATGGATCCATTAATCTCGGTTCCTTTGGAGAGGGAATCCAGAGGGGAAGGAGGGGAACCATCTCAACCTTCTTATCTTGCAAAAGATCAACAGGTTTGGCCAATCTAATTGCTAGAGACACAATATTCCAAACCGCAGGCACCATGACAGAAAAATTTTGGTGTTACACACTGCTAATTTTAAAAGGATGTATGCCAGTGATGGCGAACCTTTTAGAGACTGAGTGCCCAAACTGCAACCCAAAACCCACTTATGCATTGTCGAGTGCCGGGTGGGTGTGGCCCATTGGCTGGCTGTGGCCCATTGGGTGGGCGTGGCTGTGGTGGTAATGGCAGACTGGGTGGGACTAAAATGTTCAATCAATCAATTCCAACTTTGCAAGATCTTTTTTTTTGCCGCGAGAAGTTGAAATTGACTGATTGAACCTTTTTTTTTTTTGCACACGGCCTAAAGCGAAAAGGTTTTATAAAACCCAGCTGAAGGCCTAGGACTGGGGCGACAGCACGCGTGCCCACAGGTGCCATAGGTTCGCCACCACTGATGTATGCATTTTTAAATATAGTCATGTCTTTATGGGTTTGTGATTAGCATAGTAGAATTTTACATTTGTAACTTTGAAGGGCACCCTGAAATCATCTAGCCCAACCCTCCTCTCTGCAGGAATCCCAGTTAAAGCTTCTCCTATGATGGCTGCTCAATCTTTGCGTCATCAGTGAAGGGGAGGCTGAACTCCTCTTTTAAGGGCTCAGCTCTGAAATGGCTCCTCCTTTCAGGAGGTTCTTCCTCTCATTCAGCCGGAATCTCCTCTCTTGTGGCTGAGCTCCTTTCCCCATTTCCCTCCCTCTGGAACAGCATTGAAGAGACCTTGAGCTCCTCTGCAGCTTCCCTCAGTTTCTGGAAGAGGCTGCACAAGGCAGTTGTGGGTTTACGGCCACGCCACCACTGATGTATGCATTTTTAAATATAGTCATGTCTTTATGGGTTTGTGATTAGCATAGTAGAATTTTACATTTGTAACTTTGAAGGGCACCCTGAAATCATCTAGCCCAACCCTCCTCTCTGCAGGAATCCCAGTTAAAGCTTCTCCTATGATGGCTGCTCAATCTTTGCGTCATCAGTGAAGGGGAGGCTGAACTCCTCAAGGGCTCAGCTCTGATGGCTCCTCCTTTCAGGAGGTTCTTCCTCTCATTCAGCCGGAATCTCCTCTCTTGTGGCTGAGCTCCTTTCCCCATGGAACAGCATTGAAGAGACCTGAAGCTTCCCTCAGTTGGAAGAGGCTGCACAAGGCAGTGTGGGTTTACGGCCACAACGGAGCTCAAAATGTATTGTTAAGTGAGTTTTGCCCCACGGTTGAACCATTAGTTGTTAAGCAAGTGGTTGTTAAGTCCAGCTTCCCTGTTGATTTTGCTCATCAGAAGCCCCAAAAGGAGATCACGTGACCCTCAAACACTGTAACCATCATAAGTACATGCCAAGAATTCTGATTTTGATCACGTGACCCTGGGATGCTGCAATGAGCATCTGAAAAACTGTCATAAATCACTTTTTTCAGTGCCCTTGTAACTTTGCACGGTCACTAAACAAACAATTTCTCATAATCAGCCTGATGTTTTCTAGACGTTTATGAATAATCTCTTTTTTTCTGTGATTCATTTTATTTGTCGTCTGCTCTAGAATGTTCCCTATAACTTACCATGTCAATGCTGCTAACATCGAATGTTTTTGCCTGAAATTATATGTGGATGCAGACATTTACTATTTAACCTGTGTATTACTTTAGAGCTACTATTAGATAGCATGGAGGGGGGGGAGTGGAAGAATGTGCTTGGGAACTAGTTAGCCATAACAATATTTCAGCAGAGCATCTTCAAAGCTGGATGTAATACAAGGAGATAAAATATGGCGTGTTATGGAAGGGGAGGGAAAGTTCACAGTTTAAACTAATTGGAGAATGTGATTAATGACTGTCAAATGAGTGAGGGAAATGTGCTCAGATACTGTGGGATGAAGTAGGAGGGTTCAGATTTTGGCTTCGCTTATATAGGTGCCGAAGCTATGTTGCCATAAAAAGATTCTTAAAGGAAAACAATGCCTCAAGTTTCTTTGAAAAGCCTCTTCCTTCGGAACCATAACATCAAGCCAAAATCCAACAAACATTTCAGACTTTTAGGGGTTCCGAACCCCAGTCGCTATTCCTAAAACTGAAGGAATAGACTGACAGAGATTCAGAGAAAAGAACATCATGGAAGAAGAAGAATTGCCTGAGATCAGCACCCCTGCAGCAGCAAGTTCCCCAGAGGGGGGAGCAACAGCGAACAAGCCGGTAGAGAGAGAACCCTCGCAAATCCCCCAGCTGGGAGCAAGGCCAAAGAGATTAGGAGAGCTGATCTGGTCTTCAGACTGGGAGATTCCACGCTCGGGCATGGAATCCGGAGATTTTGTAACAGCCTTCCCATCTTCAAAGACTTCCAAGACGGATGAGTTGGAGCCACAACAAAGGGATCCTCACAGATTACATCCCCCACACCAGTGAAGAGCTGCCAAGCCTTCTGCCACTGAAGACTCGGGTGAGTGGAGATATCCAACTGCCACTCATAGTCAGTCAGTGGAGAATTTGGCAGAAAGATTTGAAACATTAAAAGTGAGGGGCGCAGAACAGTACCTGCTGAGAGAGGCCCCCAGCCCCTCCCTCGCAGACCAAACTGTCTTCCAATCCCTGGAGCCCCCTGCCAGGGCCTCCAGCCCTACAGAGAGAGGGAAACCCATCCTGGGCCCCCTGCCTCAATGGGGAGTTTGGCAGCCCCCGCAGACGGAGGATCAAAGGCCTCTGAGCGTGCGTCAGCTAATAGAAGCCTTACAGCAGCTTGGGGTGGTGCCAAAGCCAGGAGAGCAACAGCAGATGGGTCTGCAAATGAGAGAGGCCCAGCAACCGTGGAGGGGCCTACAGCAGCAGAGGGTGCCGTCATCCTCCGCAGGCCAACAACAGGGAAGGCAGCAACTGCCCCCACCTATTCAGCAACCTTTAGAAAACCTCCAACGATTCAAGAGGCCAGTACTGCCAGTATTGCAACCACAGAAGGGTTGAGGACCGCAGCCCCCAAACGTGCGACCCCTGGGCATACGACAGCAACCAGGGTGGGGCCAGCCACAACTGGGAGCACCACCCCTACAGTGGAGAGCTCAGCAGCCGTTAAATCAGCAACAAGGGTGGGCCCAGCAGCAACAGCCACAGTGGGGCCCACAACAGCCCTATAATTGGCCCACCCTTCAGAGCAACCTTCGATGGGGACTCAGAGAAGCTAATTTTTTTCCTCAACCAAGTACATTCTCATTTAAACCACTGGGCCTATCTCTACCCAGATCCAGGTGCCATGGTCGATGTGATTGCGTCCAACCTAGAGGGAGAGGCATCCGAATGGCTAAACAATTTATATAATGAGCAAGCCCCCAAATTAGATGATCCCCACCTCTTCCGCCTAGGGCTGAGAGAAAGATTTGAGGACCCTTCCATTAGCCTTAGAGCAGGAGGACAAATCCACAAAATAAAACAAGCCGGCAGACCTGCCCCAGAGTATGTGCGTGAATTCCACAAGATAGCCGGTCGAATAGAGGGGTGGCCTGAGCAATCCCTAGATGACCACCTCTCCCAGGCCTGCATTTATCGAGCAGTACCTGATTAACTGCACGAGTGGTACCAGGCAGTGGTGAAGCTAGACGTTCAACTCACCCGCTATAAGAAGCCTCCCCCACCTGAACCCGAGATAAGACCAGAGCAACCCAGATGACAACCACCCCCCCAAAAGCCCCCAATGGTTACGACCGCTGAAAGACCCAGACCACCTGCAGGTCAGCCGATCACATGCTTCTGATGCGGACAGCAGGGACATCGAGCATCGAACTGCCCGGTTCCCTACCCCCAGCAGCAGAGCAGACCGGGACCTGCAGTGAGGAAGAGACCTGGCCAGCAGCCGTCGAGAGAAAAATCCAGCGGGATCACACAGCAACTGGTTGCCCAAGCTACCTCCCCTACACAGGAGGACACTGGAAGTGAAGCTGGATCCACCCCCACTCTACCCTTTTTTGACAGTGATGACGAAGGAGAGAACAACCCAATGGTGAGTCGACCCATCCCTCCTTTTTCACTGCCTGCAAGGCTAATCAGCCCTAAGTCAGGAGCACAGACAGACTTAAAAGTGCTAGTTGATTCTGGATGCTCCCGATGTATCATTAGCTTGCCCTTTGCCATGAAATTGGGAATATGAGCAAAATCGCTCTCCAAGCCAATGAGGTTTGAGCAAGCCGATGACTCCCTGATGGGAGGAACTTTTGTCATGCAACTAACTGAGCCTCTACGCCTAGAAATAGGTGAGCACTGGGAGTTCATACACTTCCTAGTGGTTCCAAAACTGACTGAAGCTGTGATCCTAGGATTAGCCTGGTTGGACAAATGGAAGCCATTTATCTGGTGGGAGAAAGGGATGAGAACTGTGAGGCTACCAATAGGCCAACCCCCCCCCCCCGATTCAACAGACGTTGCGGAACACTTTAGGCCACCTAATGAGCGAGCACTTATAACTGCCTCACCGTCACCAGACGAATCACTCATCCCCAATGAATACCGGGACTTAGCGGAGGCATTTAGTGAAAATGAATGCAATGTCCTACTCCCTCACAGGCCCAATGACTGTTCTATTGAACTGGTGCCAGGAGCCAAGCTCCCACGCCCGAGAATGTATGCTATGTCCTCCCTCGAAATGGAAGATATGCAGCAATACGTGAATAAAAACCTAGTGAGGGGGTTCATTGAACGGGCCAAATCTACCGTGGGAGCCCCCGTGTTATTTAAAAAAAAAAGATGGGTCTCTTCATCTTTGCATAGACCATAAGGTCTCAACGCTGTAAGTGTGCAAAACAAACACCCCCACCCCCTCCTACAGGACTTATTAACTCATCTGGCTAAGGGGAGTGTCTTCACTAAATTAGACCTGAGAGAGGCATATTACCGAGTGAGAATAAAGGAGGGAGACGAGTGGAAGACTGTCTTCAACTGCCCCATGGGGAGCTATCAATTCAAGGTCATGCCATTTGGACTACAGGGGGCCCCAGCCGTATTCATGCAGTTGATTAATGAGGTCCTATATGATCACTTGTACAAAGGGGTTCTGGTGTACTTTGACGATATCCTTATATACAGCATGAATATGACTGATCACATAAAGCTGGTGAGAGAAGTGTTAAAGAAATTATTGAATGCCAAGCTTTATGCCAAATTGTCAAAATGTGAATTTCACCAGACCCGATTAGATTACCTCAGCTACAGAATTTCCAACAAGGGCATTGAGATGGACCCAGCCAAGGTGAAAACTGTAATTGAATGGCAGCCCCCCAAAACCCGCAAACAGCTCCAGAACTTTCTAGGGTTTGCCAACTTCTACCGTCAATTCATCCCTTCTTTTGCCAAGATTGCCCTACCCCTTACAGATTTACTCAAAACAGGCAAAAAAGGAGGGAAGCCGCGACCGGGCCAACCACTAGCATGGACTATGAACTGTCAAACAGCTTTTGAGAATTTAAAGAGAGTATTTGCTGCTGAACCGGTCCTAAAGCACCCCTGCCCAGGGGAACCCTTTGTAATACAAGCTGACACCAGCGATGTGGCAGTTGGAGCTGTATTACTTCAAAAGAATAAGAATGGAGTCCTGCAACCCTGCGCCTACACCTCCAAAAAATTTACGGAAAGTGAACGGAGATGGGCAATATGGGAGAAGGAGGCCTTCGCAATTAGATGGGGGCTGTTAAACTGACGACACTACCTAGAAGGGAGCAAGGTGCCATTTGAAGTATGGACAGATCACAAAAACCTAGAGGCACCGAAAACTCCCCGCAAATTGTCCCCAAAGCAAGTACGGTGGGCACAGTACTTTAACCACTTCAACTTTATTCTAAAGTACATACCAGGAGGAAAAAACTTCCTAGCTGATGTGCTATCTAGATTGCCCCAATACAAAAGCGAACGTGAAGAACTTAATGAGGCGATTATCTCCAATCCACAACCTGTTGCACAAATCACGCCTCGCAGGGTCCCTAATCCGGATGACCCTGGAGCAAAGAATATAAAACGAGAGCTCCTCACCGATCAATGATTCAAAGATAATCAAACCTCCTTGACGTGCCGGGAAGGTTTGCCTTACAAGGGGGGGGAAACTGTATTTGCCCGAATCCCTCCATCTTAATACTCTCAAACACAGCCATGATGTAAAACAGGCTGGACACTTTGGATATCTAAAAACTCTACATCTCACCCGCTGGCAATTTTGGTGGCCGGGACTGAAACGGGATGTGGAAAATTATGTGAAAAGTTGTACTGTATGTGCCACAATGAAAAGAATCCCAGGGAAAACCCCTGGGTTACTGCAGCCAGTGGCAGACCCTTCCCAACCCTGGGAAGAAATAGCTATGGACTTTATCGTAGACCTACCTGAAAGTAAAGGAAATACTGTCATCTGGACTGTAATAGACCTGTTTTCGAAGCAGGCTCATTTCATCACCTGCAAAGGACTCCCATCTGCCCAACGACTGACTAAATTGTTCCTGAAACATATCTACCGACTGCACGGCGCCCCTAAGCGAATAATCTCAGCGAATAATCTCAGACAGGGGGGTGCAGTTTTGGAGGAGTTTTCTTAAATTAATTGGATCATCTCCAGGCTTATCATCTGTTTTCATCCGGCCACCAATGGAGCTGCAGAATCTGCTAACAAAATGGTGGAGCAATATCTCAGATTCTACGTGTCCTATCAACAGACGAACTGGACTGACCTTCTCCCTTTTGCAGAGGTGGCGTACAACAATTCTGTGCACAGCAGCACTGGCTACACACCTTTCAGAGCAGCCACAGGCAAAGAGTTCGGTCCAATACCTGAATATCTCCAAGTGCCAACCGCTTCCTAGACACTTGACCAATGGGTGAGGGGATGAGAGGAAGTTTGGAGAAACACAAAATCTGCTTTAAAAAAGACTTTTGAAACCTATAAAAAGCAAGCTGACAAAAAGAGGGCTCCCCAAAGAACATTCCAAGTTGGGGAAAAGGTTTATCTGTCGACCAAATATTTACACCTCAAATTACCCAGCAAGAAGTTAGGACCAAAATTCTTAGGGCCTTTTCCTATCGTAAAGGTCATCAATCCGGTCACCATAAAACTGAAACTTCCTAGACTTTTGGGTAAAATTCACCCTGTCTTCCATAGTAGCTTGTTAAAACCTTATCCGGGCTCCACTTTAAGACCTCCCCCGAAGAAAGCACCTGGGCCCCTCGTAGTTGCAGGGCAGACCCATTATGAAGTGAAACTTATTCTTGATTCTAGAATTTTTAAAGGCAAATTGCAGTACTTAGTACAATGGAAGGGGTACCCATTATCTGAAGCCACCTGGGTGAAATCAAGTGAGGTGAAAGCTGACAGACTCATCAAGAGATTTCATGCAAAACACCCCAACAAACCAAAAACTAATCATTAACATATGCTTTTGTTTACATTACAGGATCTGTCGTTTTTGTAAGGGGGGCCGGATGTCAATGCTGCTAACATCGAATGTTTTTGCCTGACATTATATGTGGATGCAGACATTTACTATTTAACCTGTGTATTACTTTAGAGCCACTATTAGATAGTATGGAAGGGGGGAGTGCAAGAATGTGCTTGGGAACTAGTTAGCCATAGCAATATTTCAGCAGAGCATCTTCAAAGCTGGATGTAATACAAGGAGATAAAATATGGCGTGTTATGGAAGGGGAGGGAAAGTTCACAGTTTAAACTAATTGGAGAATGTGATTAATGACTGTCAAATGAGTGAGGGAAATGTGCTCAGATACTGTGGGATGAAGTAGGAGGGTTCAGATTTTGGCTTCGCTTATATATGTGCCAAAGCTATGTTGCCATAAAAAGATTCTTAAAGGAAAACAATGCCTCAAGTTTCTTTGAAAAGCCTCTTCCTTCGGAACCATAACATACCAATTCCATGAATTATATTATGTTAATATATATTTTGCCAGTATATGGTTGAGAAATTTTCCTGAAGCTTTCTTTTTTATTTATGAAGATAGCAGAAGCACCTGTTTTTCTAAATAAGCATATTTTGATGTTAGACAACTGCAGAAGAAATATTCAAATGTGTTAAGGCTAAATGGGATTTTTAAAAAAGGGTTTCAGATTTTAAAATTCCTGGATGTTCCCATTGTAGTTCCATCCTTTCCTGCAGAAGAATAAGTTTTGCAATATTTCTGATAGGAAACTGTACTTGGATCAAAATGGAGATTTAGCAGGAGATCTGGGAATCTTCAGCTGGTTGATTCTCCCCAAGGAGGATCCCATCGAGCAGCAAATGGGGAGTTTGGAAAAACAGAGACTTACTATCGATGAAGATGCTCTTTCACGGCTAAAGTTGCTCAACAAGGTCAGAGAAATTTTTGTGTCTTCTTTTTTTCCAAAGATTTAGGACCCATTTCATGTGTACTAAGGCTAGTTACCAGGGTCAGTGACCTTCACTCAGAATTGAACACGGAGAGCAGAAACCTTACAGTTTTCTTTCTATAGACCACTTGGGAGGCTTCAGTACTATTGACCAAGGTGTTCTTCAGCTGCTGTAATATTGAAGACTGTTTTTAGCTGATTCAGCCATGTCCAACCTGGGATGAGAAACCCTCAAGTGCTGGAGGTTGTGTTGTTAATAGCCTCAAATGTGCTTGTTCTCAAATAGCAGAGTGGGAGGGAATTCTGTTAAACAGTCCCTGAATTGAGGTTTGGACTGAATGTGATGAAATTGGATCATGACTGGATGGAGCTCCTGCTGGTCCCATTGGGAGAGAAGCTTCATCTTGTCCCGCTTAGGGATAGGCCATTGGGAAATGGCTCCTTGAAAGGGCAGGTCCATGGTCTGTGATGTTTTTAAGGAGTCCAGATCTGGTCAAAATTAGCCATATCTCTCTTTCACCCAACTGGGGGGAGCAATTGGGCTTTTGCCACAGGAAGGCTTCCTTCACTCCCCCTGGGCGAAAAAGAGTCGCCCAATTTAACTAATATTAAACGTGGGTCTTTCTTTCAATGCCATTTGGAGTCTCCTAATTGCAGTTCTTCAACACAAAGGACCTTTTCTTGGATAACTGGAGGGGCCTTAGAAATATCTCCTTCTGACACAGGACTCACACTCAGGTCCCATTGGTTGCAGCCAAAGATTTAATCTTTTTCAGGGACATGTTCTCATGATCTCACCTCAATCTCACTAGAGTTCTAGAATCTTTGCAGAAACCTTTAGTCTTAATAAAGGAGAATATTGTAGCTCAGGGTTGACATGAGGGGTCCTTGGTGCTCTCTGAGCTTGCTTGTTTTCTTGCAGACGTTTCATTAGAGAAGCTAGGTAACATTATCAATGCTAGATGACCAGTATGGATGATGTTCCCTACTTTGGGTAATGAAACATCTGTAAGCAAACAAGCAAGCTCAGAGAGCCCTCACCCTTAATCTTATTTCAGCAGCATGGCAGCCATATGAATTGAACAAATAAAAATACAAATCAAGAAAGAACATCTGCTTTAAAGTTGACAGCTACAATTTATGAGGAATTTTTCCTTTATATCTTAACTGGGAGACTGTTTTGAATGAGTGTCAAAGGGGAGCAGCTTTGCAAGGCTTTGTGTAGTCCAGAAGAAACCTTTCCAGATCCTACTGGTCAGAAGTTTCCTTCTTTTTTTTTTTTTTAAATATATTTTATTAAATTTTATATGGGTATGGGAAGGATAGGGATAATATGGGTAGAGGATGGGGTTAGGGAGTGGAGTTGGGATAGGGATGGGAATAGGGATAGGGATAGGTACAGTAGTGGGATTACCCCCACATAAAAAATCCAACGCTTACACAAGCAGACTCTCGTCCGGGTACACGTATTGAATAACAGTAATTAGTACAATACTAAAAATTATAATTTAATACTAAACATAGTCATAAAATAAAAGCTTACTAATTAAATATAATTCAGCTCTAACGTAATGTTAACCACTGATAAAATTTTTCCCATGTCCTAAAATACACTGAATCCTCTTTCTCCTTAATCTCCAACGTCAATCTGTCCATTTCTGCACATTCTAAAATTTTCATAATTATAATCTGATCGTGTGGTAGATTTTCATTTTTCCAAAATTGAGCAAATACAATTCTCGCTGCTGTCAATACATGTAATATTAAATATTCATTCTCTTTACCATAGTTAGATCCTAATATTCCTAGCAAAAATAATTCCGGTTTATATTCTATTTGTATTTTAGTCATCTTTTCTAACCATTTATGAATTTTAAACCAAAATTTCTTAGTTTTAGGACACATCCACCAAATATGATAATAAGTACCTGGTTTTTCTTTACATTTCCAACAAATATTCGATACATTTTTAAACATTTTCGCTAATCTAACTGGTGTCATATGCCATCTATAAAACATTTTATATAAATTCTCTTTATATGAAGCTGCTTTGGTAAGTTTAATATTTCTCTCCCAGAGCTTTTCCCAGTCTTCTAAATCTATGGAATATCCAAAGTTTTTTGCCCACACTATCATTGTTTCTTTTACTTGTTCTTCTTCCATCTTCCAATTTAATAAAAATTTATAAAGTTTCTTAATCAGATTTTCATCTGTTTTCAAAAGTGTTTTATCAAATACTGTCTGTTCTTTAAAAAAGTCCATTACTTTTACATCTTTTTCATATCTTGTTTGAATTTGCAGATAGGACCACCATGTTAAATCAATGCCTTGTTGATAGAGAGTTTGTCTGTCTTTAAGTTTTCCATCCTTATCTACAATGTCTTTATAAGTAACAAGTTTGTCATAATTAATTAAATTTGGATACGCAAATGCTTCCATCGTTGAAAGCCACTCTGGTATTTTCATATATATTTTATGTTTAATTTTCTCCCACTCTGAGAACAACACATTCCTTATAGCATGTCTTTGAAAATATTTATGTACTTTGTTTTTCTCATACCATAAGAACGCATGCCAGCCCAATTGTAAGTCATGTCCCTCCAAATAAAGAAGTCGTTTATTTCTCAGCATAATCCATTCTTTGAGCCAAAGTAACATAGACGCTTGGTAATAAAGTCTCCAGTCCGGAAGTCCAAAGCCCCCTCTATCTTTTGTTTCTTGTAGTAGTTTAGTTTTAATTCGTGCTTTCTTCCCTTGCCATATAAATCTCAATATTGTTGAATTTAAATCATCAAAAAATTTCTTACCCAATTTAACAGGGATCGTTTGAAATAGAAAAAGTATTTTTGGTAAAATGTTCATCTTCACAGTCGCTATTCTGCCTAACAATGTCAATTGAAGATTTTTCCACTTTTCCAAATCTACTTTTATTTGTTTCATTAGTTTTTCATAATTATCTTCTTTTATTGTTGTATATTTTGATGTTAAATATATTCCTAAGTATTTAACTTTTTTAGCCATTTGAAGATTTGATCTTTCTGCAAGTTGAGATCTCTGTTTGTCTGTTAGGTTTTTTGTTAATACTTTAGTCTTTTCTTTATTTATCTTCAAGCCTGCTACATCTCCAAATTTCTCTATTTTCTGCAGCAGTATAGTAACTGTTTCCAATGGTTCCTCTATAATAAAGACTAAATCATCCGCAAAAGCCTGTAATTTATATTTTTGTTCTTTTATTTCCAGTCCTTTAATTTCCATATCTTGTCTAATGTCTCTAGCCAACACTTCCAGTGTAAGAATAAATAACAAGGGGGATAGTGGACATCCCTGTCTTGTGCCTTTTTTGATATCAAAGCCATCTGTATATTTTCCATTTAAAAATATCTTTGCTGTTTGTTTATTATATATTGCTTGAATCGCATTTATGAAATTTTTACCAAAGTCCATTTCCATCAACTGTTGAAACATAAATTGCCAATTTAAATTATCAAAGGCTTTTTGTGCGTCAAGAAATATAAGTGCCATCTGTTTCCCTGGCTGATGTTCATAATATTCTAAAACATTTAAAATAATCCTTAAATTGTTCTTTATCTGTCTTTTAGGCAAAAAACCATTTTGATCTGTATGAATAAATTCAGTCAGGAATTTCTTCAATCTTTCTGCCATTATTGAAGTAAAAATTTTATAATCCACATTTAATAGCGATATTGGTCTATAATTTTTGATTTGTGTAAGATCAGTGTCTTCTTTAGGTATCAAGGTAATATTAGCTTCAGTCCATGAATTTGGTATTTTTGTCTCTAAAAAGATTTCATTGTACAATTCTTTCAAAATCGGGCTTACTGTATCTTGTAAAATTACATAAACTTCTGCAGGGAGCCCATCAGGCCCCGGGGTTTTATCCTTCTTTTGTCTTTTTATTGCCTCTGTGATCTCCATCATTGTTATCTTCTCATTTAAAATATGTCGCATATTCTCTGGCACCTTTGGAAGATCAGCTCTAACTAAGTAATCTTTTATTGCTTCTTCAGAGACCACCTCTGCCTTATACAATGTCTCATAATAATCTTTAACAATTTTTTCCATCGCATCATTGTGGCAATATATCTCGCCTTTTGAGTCTTGTAATTTACTTATCATTCTCTTTTCTCTTTCTTTCTTCAATCTATATGAAAGCCATCTTCCCGGTTTATTAGCATTTTCAAAAAAAATTTGTTTGGATCGTTTAATCTGTTGTGCCATCATCTCCATCTCGGATAAATTTAATTTATGTTTTATCAATTCCATTTGTGCTTTTAGTTCCTTCTTTTGTGGGTCAATTCGTAATTCCAATTCCAATTTTTTAATTTCTTCTTTCAGCCTCAACTGTACTTGCTTCTTTTCTTTGTTCTTTTTGGCAGTATACGTTATAGCCAAACCTCTAAAATATGCTTTCGCCGTATCCCATACATTTTGAAGAGAGGTTTCTTCTTTCTTATTTATTTTAAAAAAAAATTCCATTTCTTTTGTTGCTAATTGTAAAAATTCTTTCTCTTTCAATATAGATTTATTTAATGACCACCTTAATTGTTTCTTGGTTCCTTTCCAAAGCATTTTAAGTGGATTGTGATCTGCCCAAATATTAGGTTCTATTTCGACCTCTTGTATTATAGTCTTCAAATTTTGAGACATCCATATCATATCAATTCTTGACCATGATTTATGGCGATTCGAATAAAATGTATATTGTAACTTTTCCGGATTCATCTCTCTCCAAACATCTTGTAGAAGCAATTCCTCTTTCATTTTAAAAAAAGTCTTCGGTAGAACGTTTCCTCCTTTTTTCCCTTGTTTGGAACTTTTATAATCTTGTATTGCATCAGCTACTATATTAAAATCTCCTAATAAGCAAAGATTTTGGTAATTTAAATTTACTAATTTATCATGTAATTGTTGGTAAAACTGGTTTTGCTTCTCATTGGGTGCATATATTGCCACCATCAATATTTGTTTTTGATTCCATGTAATTTCTACTATTAGTAATCTCCCCTCTTCATCAGCATAAATTTGTTTTGGGTTCAACTTTTCTTTTATATACAAAGCTATACCTCTTTTCTTTTGAATTGCCAATGAAGCATAAAGTTTACCCAATTTAGATTGTTCTAAAATTCTAAGATGTTGTCTCTTAATATGTGTCTCTTGAATACAAATTATATCCTTTTTTAGTTTTTGTAGTCTAGTAAATATTTTTCTCCTTTTTGAAGGAGAGTTCAGACCATTTATATTTATTGAAAAGACTCCAATCTCTTCCATAGTTTCAATTATTTCTAGCCCTCAATCTTCTAGGTGAGGTTATCTGTCTCTGATCTTTCGGTCTTACATCTTCCTCTGTTTGTGTCTTTGGTTCATCCTCTTCCCTCTGTTTAAATGTTCCAGCCACGTTCATTTCCTCTTGTTTCTTAGGCTCCGCTTCGCCTCTTTCCAAAAACTCTCTATGATTATTGAAGAATTCCTCCGCTTGAAGTGGGGTGTTCAATCTGTATCTTTTCGTATCCCAAAAAATTAACACTCCTTCTGGAATCAACCATCTGAAGTTGATTCCCTTATTAAACAATTTCTTTGTTAAAAATTGATATTCTCTTCGGGCTTCTCTTATCCTTCTAGGAATTTGCTTAAGAACTACAAGTTCTTTTTCTTTATATTTCAGCGGTTGATCTCTTATTGCTCTCAGAATGTCATCTCTTACTGATCTTTTAACAAATCTTACATGAATTTCCCTAGGAACTCTATTTTTTCTAGCATAGCTTGAGTTAACTCTAAAAGCCTGATCTATCTCTTTTTTCATTTGATCCTTTTCTATTCCGAGCAGCTCCGCCAATAGCTCACTCATCAGCTCCAACAAATTCTCATCTTTCTCTTCTATGACATTTTGAAATCTTAAAAAATATGATGACCGTTCCATCTCCGCCACGGCAAAGCTGTCTTCCAATTCTGCATTTACTTGCGCCAATCTCTGGTTCTCTCCTTGGAGGTATTCTAATTTCTGATCCACTTCCACCGACTTATCTTCTATTTTTTGCATCCTTTGTTGGTTATCTATGATCGCCTGTTGGAAGACTTCCATTTTTTGGTCCATTTTTTGATCCAATTTAGCAAAATCATTTTTCAAATCCTCAAACTTTTTATCTGACTCCATTTTCATATCCATTTTCATCTCTGCAATTGCTTGTAATATCGCTTGAATATCTTTAGACTGGGGTTCCACCTTTTCTTGTTGTAAAAATGTAGTAATTGATTTTTGGGGGACAGGGCTCGCCGATGATGAGGCAGGAGCAGAAGTCGCCTTTTTAATCCCCTTCCCCAAATTTGAAGTCGCCATCTTTGGGTTGTTCTGCTATTTTATAATCCACCAGGTGGCCCAATGGCCAATTATAATTGTAATCCACCAGAGGGCCCGATGGCCAATTGTAATCCCTTATCCTCCTATTGTTAGGAGAGGAAGCCAAACATACTTCAAAAAAAAAAAGAAAAGAAGAAGAAGAGGGAAATAGTTCCAAAGCAAAAAAGAAAAAAGAAAAAAAAATGCAGGATAACAGGAAGCCCCCCTAATCTTAAAAAATAAAAAATAAAAAATTTGCCCAAAGGCAACACCCAAGAAACCCAAAAAACCAAAACAAAATAAAAATAAAAAATAAAAAGGCAATCCCAAATTGATAAAAATAATGAAGGAGAACCCAAAAAAAAAATCCAACACACAAAAAAAACTTAGAATTAAAAATAACACCACAAAATCCTAAACCAGAAAAAGAAAAAAGAAAAAAAAAGGTGTAGTAAAATTTGTCCAATTTATAATCCAACTGGTCCCATTCTTGATGTTTAATTCTTCTTAAAATACAAGTTATACAGCCATAGACCAAAAGGGAAAGAGAAAGTAAAAAAACCAGAGTCTCTTTAGATAACTTGTGGCAAAAGATAAAGATGTCTGGGCATTCAGCCAAAACTTTCTATAAACAAACCGCAGCTGCCGAGAACAAAGGGGGAAAAAAAAATTAGCAACAAATAACTTTCCCAGGCTTTGGCCAGGGAAGAAAAAAAAATAAAAAAAAAGAAAATAGAGCAATATTCAGAATGAATGAAAAAATACTAAAGAAAAACAAAACAAAATTAAAACAAGAATGGCTTTCCAGATGAAAATATTACTTTTCTTTTAAAAAGCGAATCTATTCCCTCGACTTTAGACTTTTAAAGAGTTTAAGTTTAAATCAAATTGTTCTTCTTTTTGTTGTAGTAGCTTAAACCGCCGCTTGTATGGGAGAGGGGGGGAGGAAAAAAAACCCTCCTTCCTCCCTTCAGGCTTCCTGGCTTAATTGAAGACAGACTTTTGAAAAGACATTTAAGATCAAAGTCCACATTGCCAAAGTGAAGAAAACAAAGTCTCACCCGGACCGGCTGCTTGTTGTCAACCTCCGCTGTTTCTCCGTCTCCGCAAAACAGCTGTTAATGGCTGAATGCATAAATGCAGTCAGCCTTTCTTCTGTCGGTTCCAGGGGCTGCTTTGAGTTCTGCGAGCCGGCTACCGCCGGCCCGCGTTCCTCAAAGATTCACCCTTCAGTGGCCACCTCTCCAGGGTGGCATTTGGCCCAAAAGGACCCACCAACAGACGAATATCGGACCTAAGGGGCGGACGATCGCCTCCCTAGGTCTGGCTTCAGCAAAATTCCGGAAATCCTGAGCCGTACATAAATATTTTCAAAGACATGCCATAAGGAATGTGTTGTTCTCAGAGTGGGAGAAAATTAAACACAAAATTTATATGAAAATACCAGAGTGGCTTTCAACGATGGAAACATTTGCCTATCCAAATTTAATTAACTATGACAAACTTGTTACTTATAAAGACATCTTAGATAAGGATGGAAAACTTAAAGACAGACAAACTCTCTATCAACAAGGCATTGACTTAACATGGTGGTCCTATCTGCAAATTCAAACAAGATATGAAAAAGATGTAAAAAGTAATGGACTTTTAGAAAGAACAGACAGTATTTGACAAACACTTTTGAAAACAGATGAAAATTTGATTAAGAAACTTTACAAATTTCTATTAAATTGGAAGATGGAAGAAGAACAAGTAAAAGAAACAATGATAGTGTGGGCAAAAAACTTTGGATATTCCATAGACTTAGAAGACTGGGAAAAGCTTTGGGAGAGAAATATTAAACTTACTAAAGCAGCCTCATATAAAGAGAATTTATATAAAATGTTTTATAGATGGCATATGACACCAGTTAGATTAGCGAAAATGTTTAAAAATGTATCGAATATTTGTTGGAAATGTAAAGAAGAACCAGGTACTTATTATCATATTTGGTGGATGTGTCCTAAAGCTAAGAAATTTTGGTTTAAAATTCATAAATGGTTAGAAAAGATGACTAAAATACAAATAGAATATAAACCAGAATTATTTTTGCTAGGAATATTAGGATCTAACTATGGTAAAGAGAATGAATACTTAATATTGCATGTATTGACAGCAGCGAGAATTGTATTTGCTCAATTTTGGGAAAATGAAAATTTACCACACGATCAGATTATAATTATGAAAATTTTAGAATGTGCAGAAATGGACAGATTGACGTTGGAGATTAAGGAGAAAGAAGATTCAGTCTATTTTAGGACATGGGAAAATTTTTATCAATGGTTAGCATTACGTTAGAGCTAAATTATATTTAATTAGTAAGCTTTTATTTTATGACTATTTTTAGTATTAATGACTCTAATTGTTTAGTATTGTATTAATTACTGTTATTCAATACGTGTACCCGGACGAGAGTCTGCTTGTGTAAGCGTTGGATTTTTTATGTGGGGGTAACCCCACTACTGTACCTATCCCTACCCCTATTCCCATCCCTATCCCAACTCCACTCCCTAACCCCATCCTTTACCCATATTATCCCTATCCTTCCCATACCCATATAAAATTTAATAAAATATATTTTTTTAAAAAAATTCCAGTGATGAAGCTCCCACAACTTCTGAAGGCAAACTGTTCCATTGATTGATTGTTCTCACTGTCAGAAAAGTTCTCCTTGTTTCCAGGTTGAATCTTTCCTTGATCAGTTTCCATCCATTATTCCTTGTCTGTCCTTCAGGTGCTTTGGAAAATAGGTTGACCCCCTCCTCTCTGTGACAGCCCCTCAAATATTGGAAGTCTCCCCTGGTCCTTCTCTTCACTAGATGAGCCATGCCCAGTTCCTGTAACCATTCTTCATATGTTTTAGCCTCCAGTCCCCTAATCATCTTTGTTGCTCTTCTCTGACACAGCCTGAACCCAGAGACACCAACGACCTGGTAAGCCAGGCATAGAGAGTAGAACCTGAGATACGGGCTGTCATCTGTTCCTCACCATAAAGAAGGACCTGTCCATTCCTTCAGATCCCCCCACTCAGCCCCCTCCCCACTTCTCCCTTCTAGGCAAAGACCGACATATCAGGGAGCCTCATCCAGAGAAGAGACACAATCCGTGAACAATTGATCAAAATAAACCAGGGACACAGGTGCCCCAAGAGCAGCTTCAAAGCACTCGGAGGTTTTTGGGGGAAGGGGTTCACCCCACAGCCTCAGAGATGGGAATGTCATACCCCACCAAGTGCATTCACACAACCAGAGGGGGAGGGGCATCAGATCTCCAAAAATCAGGTGGCTAGAAAACAGGTCGCACCATCTTGGCTGTGGGAACCGACCCCACCTTTGTAAGCCGCCCAGAGTTACCCTGCCAGAAGATGGGAGGCCAATAAATTTGATAAATAAATTAATACATCTCAGCTTCAGACCTTTCAGTCCATTCTTGATTTAATAAACCAGAAAGAAAGTTCAACATACAAAGAATCTTACATTAATACATAAAGACAATGACGAAAGTGCGAAGAAGAACAAACTTCCCCCAACTCTATGACCTTCTCCCTATTCAGCCACCGATGCAGCCCACAGGCTGTCACTTTCCTGCCTCTCATCCAAAAACTGATATTGCTTAGAAAAGAGGGGAAACAAAATTTCACTTCAGGCACAAGGAATTTTAAAATCAGGTGCAATTTATGATTAATATATGAAGTTCTGATATAAAAGAAAATCCCAAACAGGCCCCACTCCTCTTAACGTTAGGCAGAATCCAAGGGGTCTGATTGCTTCCTTAGCAGTTAGAAGAGAGGCAACACAAGAGTTAAGTGTCACCAACCGAGAGTGTCACCAAACTCCACAGCTCTGGGTGACCTTCCCCAGCAGTCTCTGGAGACAAGGAGACCACGTTGAAGGACAGAAGACATCAGTTCCCTTGTTATTGAGCTACCTTCCTCCAGCATCACTCTCTGGACATGTCCTGACAAGAAGGACCACAACCACAACAGAACAGAACCCCCAGGAGTGTATCTGTGATTTTTCACTAACATGCTTTTCTCCAGTGTCTCCTGGAGCCCAGAAGAAGTTCCGGATCCCAAGAGGAGAAGTTGCTTCTCACTGTAATTATGACCACCTGGGTCTTTGAGATCTCTGTGCCTTTGTTAGAGACAGCAGATTGAAGCCATAAGCAAAGGATCTTGTATCAGAAAAGGATAAATTCCTTAGGTTAAGCTCTGAGGGAACATGTTTTGGGACAGGCCAGAGCTCTGCTCTTGATTGTACCTCTCTCTCCTACCAGGTGAAGCTGAGTGTTTCTCTGTTTCTATCATGAAAGTCTCTGGCATCTCCACCTTCTGAGAGTGCTTTGAATTCTTCCAATTGTTCTCTGCTGTTGGTGTTAGAAAGAGGAAGAGGATTAATAAAGCCCTATGAATTATGGACCTGCTGCTTCTGGTTCTGATGCTGCTGGTGTCCCAGCCAGTCTCTGGGAAGCTTAGAATGAAATGCCCGCTGAGTTTGGAGCACCAGGATGAAAATAAATCATGGAGCTTTTACAGGCCAGGAGACCATCTCATTGGTATAGTCATCACTAGAAATAAACTATCGAATATAATGTTGTCTTTCAACAGTGCTCCTTTTGTTCCATCGTAAGTCGTTCAAGGTGATGGACTTGCATTTCCCCCATTCTCTAATTCTAACACTCTCCTTCTTTTCTTCTTCTTTTCACTTGCTTCTATATTACAGGATTTCTCTAATTTCCTGGATGATTTTAAATTCCGCTTTTTTCTTATTTTGTAGAAGAGACTCAAATCCAGAGATGGGGTTAAAAAAAACCCAAAGGCAATCAGATTATTTTCCTTTCCCCATTCACTCCTGAATTCATCGCATGAATTCATTTGTTTAAAGTAGTGATTGAAACAGTTGTCGTTGCCTCTGCTCAGCCCATTCCCCTATTTGTATAACTGATTATTGGTTTTGGATCAGTATTGGCTTAAGACTCAGTAGGCTTGTGGAGACAAAAAGGAATAAATTCTTTTTTAAAGTTTTGTTGCTATTGATGATAATAACATGAACATTTTTTACAGTAAGTCTTATGGTTTTTCATACACCCAACTATTAATTTTCACCATTCAACTGGTCAACAAGAATCCCCAGCTCCTGCACAATCTCACACTTGGCTGCAACATCCACGACAACTATATGAGCACTTTACACACTTCAGATGCCTTGCTGGACATTCTCTCTACTGGAGAAGGGAATGTCCCCAACTACGGCTGTGGAAGGAAGGAGAACCTCCTGGCTCTTCTTGATGGAGCTGACAGGGACATCTCCATCCAGATGTCAACATTAGCAGACACCTACAAAGTCCCCCAGGTTTGTGTATGTTATTCTCTGTCTGGTAAAGTGAGTGGGATGGTGGTGGGTGAGCAACAGACCCAAGCATGTCTTCTACATGGAATGCAAGAGTTGCTTTTCTCCATATTCTATTATGTTTATGTTTAAATACCTCATAAAAGGCCTGAAAAGCAGTAAGGTCCCTGTAGAGGACTTTCTCACGGCTATTCAAAAAATATCCCCAGTTGTGGGTGAACTATTGGCATGTTCATTTTCACATAGAAATAATACCTGACATATCCAGTTGTACTCAACTTGGAAATAGTAGTGTTCCTTTATACAAAGAAAATGGAATAAATAGGACTCTAGCAATTACAGGTTAGTTAGACTAATGGATATTGTGGGTAAAATATATACCGTGTTCCTCTTAAGTAAATTTGAGGTTGGGTAGAATAAAAATGCATTCCTTGCAGAAGAACAAGAAGGTTTTAAGTAGAGGAAAAAGTTTCACACAGCTGTATAATAATTAAGCAATAAATTAATAATCTAATATTGACAACAGATTTCTTTTGAAATAGCTAATTATACAATATGTCAGTCGGGTAAACAACGGTTTTCTGGCTTTATAGATGTTACTGCAGCATTTGATACAGTAAATGGAGAAATATGATGGAGGAAATTGATTTCCCTTAAAATGGAACTCAGACTGTTGGCCCTGATCCAAGCCCTTTCCACAAGCCTTTGTTTGAGAGGGAGGTTTGGGCTCAGTGGAGCCACGAGAAGAAGGATTGATACTTACCAGAAAGATGAGAGGTCTCCTGTGGCATCATCCGGGCCTTCTCTCACCACCGATGTTGCCTGGCAGTTGGGTATCACATCCCAGCAAGTCCAGCACTGGTAGGGGCCCAACAGTCTGCATGAAACACACCACACTTCCCACCAAAGTGGTACCTATTTATCTACTAGTGTTGTCACAGGCCTTCGAACTGCTAGGTGGGCAGAAGCTGAGGCAAGCGATGGGAGCTCACCCCGCCATGCAGTGACAGAACTCGAACTGCTGCAACAGATTCAGTGTCTTTAAGCCACTGAGCCTCTTACTTGCTAAATACACCTTGGTTTAAACTGATAATACAGTACTGTTATCCTATAGGTTAGATTGTGTAGACTCTTGAGAAAACTTGGCTCCTACTGACACAATAATTCTCTGATTATTGATAAATGAAAGGCAAAAGTTCTGGTCTTTTGAATACAAATGTAGCCAATACAGCAAGTAACACCTTTCCTTATCCAGCGTTACTTTTCTCTGAGACTGAATCTTGGATCTGCCATCATCAAAGGAACCCACTTACAGCAAGGCCAGGATGGAATTTACTGCTTAAATTTAAAAAAACTATCCAGCTTTCTCCCAATTATTAGAGTATATAATGCGAAAGTTACCTCCAAATCCTTATATTGAACTGAGGTTTGGGGCTTAAAATATGCCTCTAGTGGAATAAACCCAATCACTGGACCTGAGGAGTATTTTGGGGATGGGTAAAAGGACTTCAGTTGCTGACTCAGAGCTGGATTGGGAATTTATGCAATTTCATCTTTGTCTAAAATCAGGGGAAATACAGCCAGGTGAAAAAGAAAATCCAGACTCTTTGAGTTCTGCGATTTTACCCATCAGGACATCTGATAAAAATCACCTGGTCTTTAGCAGTTGTTAAAAGTAGGTAACTACAATCTCAGATGAAGAACAACACACGACATATTGCACCATCTCCTCATTTATTTTACAAAAAGAAAGCCAAAATGGAGAAGCCATGTTTGAAAAACTAAATGCACCTTATAATACAATAGCTTGTAGAACCACCGTTAGCAGCAATAACTTGAAGTAATCGTTTTCTGTATAACTTCATCAGGCCCTCACATCGTTGTGAGAGGAATTTTGGTCCCCTCTTCTCTACAACGTGGCTTCAGTTCATGGAGGTTTGTGGGCGTTTGTTTCTGCACGGCTCTCTTGAGGTCCCACCACAACATTTCAATTGGGTTGGGGTCTGGACTTTGGGCTATTCCAATGCCTGGATTCTTTTCTTCTTCAGCCGTTTGTGGGTGTGCTTGGGATCGTCGTCCTCTCGCATGACCCAAAGTCCACCAAGCTTCAGCTGTCAGTCAGATGGCCTCACATTGGGCTCTGGAATACTTCGGTACCCAGAGGAGTTCATGGCGGAGTCAATGACCACAAGGTGCCCAGGTCCTCTGGCTGCAAAACAACCCCAAATCCTCACCCCTCCATTACCGTGCTTGGAGATGAAAATATAGCCCCCTCCTCATATAACAAGTTGAGGCTGAAGCAAACCTGAGATAGGCCCCACAGAAGTCATTTGAACTTTATGCTGTTTCTCAATAAGGACGTACTATTTGTAATCTGCTGAGCTTTGTGCAATATGAAATTGCAAAGTAGATAGTTCTATGTATATTTGGAACATGAGTATTGTAAGCGTGGGAGAAATAGGGAACTGAAAGTAGCTGATTGGATATGGGTTCCAATGTACATGGATATATGTGGAAAGTTATGATCAGCAGAAGGTCAGCAGGAAATCAGTAAAAAGTCAGCAAAGGCCAGCAGAAGTCAGCAAAAGTCAGCGGACCATCTGACTACAGTCTTAGAACGAGAAGGGGTATAAAACGTTGGGACTGGACCTGATTGATTTGCCATTGGCCTATAGCTATCCTATTGGATTCTGCTATGTCATATGGTCCTCATTGCAATGGGTTATTAATGTAAGTGATGTTGTGTTATTATGCTTTCTGTGTTCCAAATTATTAGCAAAATAAACCTCTGAATCCTAGAGTAAGAATTATTGTTATTGTTATTGTCTTTTTCATTGGGTTTTTCTACGACAGTGTGGCATGTTGGTGCTGATAGGCTGTGTGTGGTTTTCGCCAGACGTGGCTCTGAGTGTTATGGCCAAACTTCTCCACTTCGGTCTCTTCGGTTCCAGAAGTCTTGCCATGTTCAGGTGCAACTTGGCAAACTTCAGCCGGGCTGCCATGTCCTTTTTCGAGAGAAGAGACTTTCTCCTGGCAGCCTTTCCAAAGAAACCCTCCTTGTTCAGTCTTTTTCTAATTCTGCTGCCATGAACATTTAACATGCTCACGGAGGCCTGTAGAGTCTGAAGTGGAACTCTTGATTTTTTGCAGTATCTCTGAGCATTGGGTGAACTTGCTGGGATGTTCACTCCTGGGCAGATTGGGAAATGCCTTGAATGTTTTCCACTTATGAATCATCTTCTTCGCTATAGAATGATGGACTTTAAATTGTTTTGAAATGGCCTTGTAACCCAGTCCAGATTGATAGGCAGCAACAATTGCTTCTCTAAGATCATTGCTGATGTCTTTACCTTTTGTCATTGTGTTAACACACAACTTTTATAGAGGCAGTCACCCTTGCTGATGATCAATTAATCAAGGTCGCTTGATCATCAGCATCAGGCTACCTCTTAGCCTCTTCATACCTATGGAAGCAGTCAGGGTGTGCTTCGTCTTTCACACACGGCTTCTCCGTTTTGCCTTTCTTTTTGTAAAATAAATGATGACATGGTGTCATATGTCATGGGTTTTTGTTCATCTGAGGTTGTATTTATCTAGTTTTAAGAACTGCTTAAGACC
The DNA here is from genome assembly GCA_023970755.1 of Azemiops feae. Lineage (NCBI taxonomy): Eukaryota > Metazoa > Chordata > Lepidosauria > Squamata > Viperidae > Azemiops > Azemiops feae. The sequence goes on from JALGBA010001477.1 coordinate 26,104, forward strand.
AGATGCTTTTTGCTATATCCTGATACGTAAAACCATAGAACTCAAAGAGGGCATCCTTTATTTTCCATATGGCTGTAATTCTTGGTGTACAGTTAAACCTCTGGAACTTGACAGAGTCCCAAAGTTCTCTGTGTTGGAACATACAATATTGCAAATAAAGCTCTCTTGGATTCTGCAACTGACAAATTATATTAGGAGCTGTGACCTCCCCATCTCTTATATAACTAGAGAACGAGCCAAAAAATAATCAAGCTGGGATAGAAATAAAAAGAAAAAAGAAAAAATCAAAAGATTGCTTCACCAAGAATCTGGAATATTGAATGTCAACTGCATAAGAAAGAGAGAGATAAGAATCCTGCACTGCACATTAGACCAACTACCTTTTGGGATACTTGTGTTAAAGCAATATATTGACTCTGCAGTTAGAATAAAACATTTACAAATAATACAGCCCTTTATTGGAACAAAGAATTCACTTCACATCTGCATATGTGGGTCTGATTGCAATAAATTGTAGGGGTGATACAGAAATACGATTCATGTTTTTTATTCTTATTCTTTTTATTTCATTTGTTTCTTGTATTCAATTTTTATATACAATGTTGTTAATGCTTTGTATTTAATATTCTGTTTCTTGATATGGCATGATGGCTAATGAACAATTATCTATTTAATTTGTTCATCAAAGCCAAGTTGAATTTATTAAAAGCTAATATTTTGGACTTTATCTGATCCCCAATATAACACAGCTTTCTTCATTCCTTTTTCAGATCAGTTATCGTAGTGCTTCAGAGGCTCTGAGTGATAAAAGTCAATTCCCCTTTTTCCACTGGATGCTCCCCAAAGAAGGATTCCACTACCCAGCAGTTGTCCAGCTGCTCCTCAATTTCAAATGGACCTTGATTGGCCTCTTTGCTTCAGACACAGAGAATGGAGAGAATTTCATGAGGACTTTCACTCCTATGCTTGTCAGAAATGGAATTTGTGTGGTTATATCACAACTGTTCTCCACAACTGGATATACAGCAGCCGTCAGGGATGCCCTCACTAAGTGGAGACAACTCAATGTCTTTGTTCAGTTCCTGGAACGTAGTTCCATTAGGGACATAATTCTTCCTTTCCATTTGGCACTTACGGGTTTGACAGGACCCGTTGAAGGGAAAGTCTGGATCGATGCAGTTTTGGGAGGATATACATTGAAAAAGAACAAACTTTACAAATACATCCATAGCATTTGGAGCTTTTTTATTCTGGAAAATGAAAGACCAAGGGATGATGCCTTTGAACCCCATTTCTTTGTGGAAGATCCGTTTGAAGATCATTATTTCCGTTGTTCTCTTTCCAAGCACCTCTTTTCTGTCAAAAGCCGGAGAAGATGCACCCAGAAAGCCCCACTGGAGACTCAGGAGAAAAGGAACAGGAAAAGGGTCACAACTTACCCCCATTTTTACAGTATCATGAAGACTCTGGCCCAGGCCTTGAATGCCGCCTATTCCTCCAGATCGAGGAGGAGAAGGAAGGAGGGAGAAAAGATCTTCGGGACTCCAAGGCTGCAGCCATGGCAGGTATGGGGGTCCCAATATGGATCCATTAATCTCGATTCTTTTGGAGAGGGAATCCAGAGGGGAAGGAGGGGAACCGTCTCAACCTTCTTATGCTGCAAAAGATCAACAGGTTTGGCCAATCTAATTGCTTGAGACACAATCTTCTAAACAGCAGGTACCATAACAGATAAATTTTGCTTATAAACATTTCTAATTTTAAAAGGATGTATGCATTTTTAAATATAGTCATGTCTTTATGGGTTTGTGATTAGCATAGTAGAAGTTTACATCTGTAACTTTGAAGAACACCCTGAGACCATCTAGCCCAACCCTCCTCTCTGCAAGAATTCCAGTTAAAGCTTCTCCGACTGATGGCTGCTCAGTCTTTGCGTCACCAGTGAAGGGGAGGCTGAACTCCTCTGCTTTAAGGGCTCAGCTCTGAAACAGCTCCTCCTTTCAGGAGATTCTTCCTCTCATTCAGCCGGAATCTCCTCTCTTGTGGCTGAGCTCCTTTCCCCATTTCCCTCCCTCTGGAACAGCATTGAAGAGACCTGTAGCTTCTCTGTAGCTTCCCTCAGTTGCTGGAAGAGGCTGCACAAGGCAGTGTTGGGTTTACAGCCACAACGGAGCTCAAAATGTCTGTTGCCAAGCCCTTAAAGTGATGTTTGCCCCATTATGCGACTTTTCTTGCCTTTTCTGGAAAATTAAACCATTGGAGTTGTTAAGCAAGTAACACGGTTGTTAAGTGAATCTGTTTTTCTAAATAAGCATATTTTGATGTTAGACAACTGCAGAAGAAAGATTCCAATGTTTTAAGACTAAATGGGATTTTAAAAAAAGGGTTCAGATTTTAAAATTGTTGGATGTTCCCATTGTAGTTCCATCCTTTTCTGCAAAAGAATGATTTTTGTAATCTTTCAAATGCGAAACTGTACTTGGATCAAAATGGAGATGTAGCAGCAGATCTGGGAATCAGGAGCTGGTTGATTGTCCCCAAGGAGGATCCCATCATAAAGATAATGGGGATTTCGGAAAAACAGAGACTTACTATCGGCGAAGATGCTCTTTCACAGCTAAAGTTGCTCAACAAGGTTGGAGAAATTTTGGTGTCTGTCCTCTTTTTCCAAAGATTTAGAATCCATTTCATGTGGACTAAGCCTATATATGAGGGTCAGTGACCTTCACTGAGAATTGAACACGGGGAGCAGAAACCTTAGAGTTTTCTTTCTATAGACCACTTGGGAGGCTTCAGTACTATTGACCAAGGTGTTCTTCAGCTGCTGTAATATTGAAGACTGTTTTTAGCTGATTCAGCCATGTCCAACCTGGGATGAGAAACTCTCAAGTGCTGGAGGTTGTGTTGTTAATAAGGTCGGGTTTGCTTGTCCTCAAATAGCAAAGTGGGAGGGAATTCTGTTAAACAGACCCTGAATTGAGGTTTGGACTGAATGTGATGAAATTGGATCATGACTGGATGGAGCTCCTGCTGGTCCCATTGGGAGAGAAGCTTCATCTTTCATGTTCACCTAAGTGAAGCCCAGAATCTACTTGTCTAATGTCCATTTCTCCTCTCCTTTTCCATGGATGGTGAGTCCTAACCTATTTTCTTTGGCATTCCTATTTTTTCTTCAATAGTCTCTGCCACAGTCCAAATGTGTGGAAAATTGTCATCCTGGATTTCTCAAGCGGGTACGAGAAGGAGAGCCAGTTTGCTGCTATGACTGCGTTCCTTGTCCGGAGGGGACCATCTCCACTCGGGAAGGTGGGTGACACCAGAGGAAAGGTCAGGCTTTGTGGAACTGGATTTATCCACAGCATTTTGATGAAAGTACAAATTAAAACATGCATTGAAGCTCAACTCTTTTTTGTTTATTCAAAATGAACTAGAAATCCTCCAATTTCAGATACTGTAGTTACATAGGTATTAGAAAATTATATTATCAGTTTTTTTCTTGTGGAATGGTTAAGCAACACATCTTCGAAAATGTTCCTGGAACATTTCTCCAAAAAAAGGTATTTCTTGAAATGTAAAAAAGCAGAATATTAAAGAAATACTGGTTTTTGACTTTCTCAGATACAGAAAAGTGCACCAAGTGTCCGGATGATAAATATCCAAATATGGACCGAGTCCGATGTATCCCCAAAGTGATAACCTTCCTCTCTTATAAAGAACATCTGGGCATCATCCTGGTCTCTATTGCTCTACTCTTGTTCCTAACCACAGGTCTTGTCTTAATCATCTTCATTCAATACTTAGAAACTCCCCTTGTCAAAGCCAACAACCGGGACCTCTCCTACATCTTCCTGGTCTCCCTCCTGCTTTGCTTCTTGTCTCCTTCTCTCTTCATTGGTCAACCAAGGAAAGCCACCTGCCTTCTCCGACAAACGATGTTCAGCATCATCTTCTCAGTTGCTGTTTCTTCCCTCTTGGCCAAAACCATCACGGTGGTGCTGGCTTTCCTGGCCACAAAACCAGGAAACCGAGTGAAGAGATGGTTGGGGAAGAGCTTGCCCAACTCCATCATCCTGTCTTCTTCTGCTGTCCAAATGATCATCTGCTCCCTCTGGCTGGGAGTTTCTCCCCCATTCCCTGACTCTGACCTCCACTCCCAGCCTGGAGAGATCATCCTGCAATGCAACGAAGGGGCTGTTGTCATGTTCTACGTCACCCTCAGCTACATGGGCTTCCTGGCTGCCATCTGCTTCATGGTGGCTTTCCTGGCCAGGAATCTGCCTGGGGCCTTCAACGAAGCCAAGCTGATCACCTTCAGCATGCTGGTCTTCTGCAGTGTCTGGGTGACTTTTGTGCCCACCTACCTGAGCACCAAAGGGAAATACATGGTGGCTGTTCAGGTCTTCTCCATCCTGGCCTCCAGTGCTGGTTTGCTGGTCTGCATCTTCACCCCCAAGTGCTACATTATCCTTCTGAGGCCAGACCTGAACACAAAGGAGCATCTGACAGCTACAATAAATGTAAAAACATGAGGTATAACATGTGAGGTTGGAAGAATTCTAAACTTCCTTTTACTTGAAAGGAGGTATTCTTTCCATTTAGATAGTATGCAGGAGTCAAAGAAAATCATATCTATGTGTTTCAAAATGGGAAAATGTTGAACAGCCGGAATTCTTGTAGCTCCCTTCCCTTTCAGCTCAATAAATCTTCCTATAGAGAACTCAGTGAAAGTCATTCAGAGGAATTTGCTACTGAATGTGACACCTTATAAAAAATAATGTGGGCACTTTTTCCTACTGACAGCAGCTAAAAGTGTCTGTGTGAGAGAGAGCGAGTAGGAAAAGAGGTCAGGAAGAAGCTGTGGGAACCAAGCACCAACCGGGTTGCCTGATCTTCTCCGGGAGATGCCGGAATGATGTGAAATGCCATGTTTGACCGGCTTTCAGCTGGGGAGGGAAATCTTCATCCCTCTTATAGAGTTCTTTCTTGATTTCCTGATAAAACCTCCTTTGCAGAAAGTGTTGAGCAGAACAGCTGTCTGGGATTTCAACTTGGAATTGTTTTTCTTTTGGTGTGTACCTTTAAGAAATTTCCTCTGTATTTTTTTTCCTTTTCATCAACCAGAGAAATAAAATAGCAGTTTTCAGGCCCTTTAATTTCCCACTCTACAATTTGTACGTAAAGCATTTCTCTGCTCCTCTTCCAAGCTTGTCTTGTCTGTGAAAGGTTGGACAAGATATCAGGGAAAGAGGACCCTGAGACTTTCCCCAGGAGGAGACTGAAGGGATCCTGTCTGAAGGCAGCCGCATCATTGACTGAGTAGTCTGGACTGAAGCAGGAGCGTTCAATGCTGTGTTTTCATCCAGGTCCAAGAAGGAGGTGCGTAAGGGTGGGAAAATCTAGGTTTGCAGGAAGAGGCACCCATGGAAGCTATTCTGTTTTCCAGCCACACAGATTGCTGATGAATCGGTAATCAATCTGAGTTTTCAGAATAGCTTCTAATTGCTGATCAAATCCCTTTGCAAACTCCATTTTAAGCAGGTAAAAAAAGCTTTGATGAATCAGACCAAGGTCAGTCTAAGATTCTCAGTGACCACGCAGAGATGCCTCTGGTTTGCCCACAAGCAGAAGGCAGAGACTTAGGGCTTTGCCCAACATGGTACGAGTGTTTCTGCACAATTTCACTTTCCTCCATGACACCACACAAGATTGCACACTCAGCCATCTCACTATCTAGGAATCCCTAATTCTGGTATCCCACATTAATCTGAGAATTTTTTTCCAAAGTTTCACACCCCAATCAAAAAGGACTAAGGCGGGACTGGAACTCAAGAGGCTCCTGGTGATTGTCCCAAAGTCACTCAGGAAGTTTTCATGCCTGAGGATTAGAGTGCAGAGCCAGCTGACTTTCATGCATAAGGCAGGACTAGAACTCAGTCCCCTGATGATTGGCTCCATGTCACTTGGCTCCAATCCCACCTTTATTTTGAAGGTGGGATTAAAACTCCAGTGATTGGCAGAAAGTCCCTCAGCTGGCTTTGATTCCCTCCCGCATCCTCCCCAGGCACTCCTGCCCCCCCCCAACACAAAAGGCTCCTTCTGCGCCTCCTGGCTCCCCCCTCCCCTCACCTGAACAGACAGCTGTCACTCAAGCCCCTGTCCCTCCCCACCCCTGGTGCCCAGGTCAGGCAGCGCCGCCCCCAGCCCTGCCACGTCGCCCCCTTTTCCCTCCCACCGCCTTCTCCCCGCAGGACCCTCCTTGGGGCTAGCCGGGAGCCTCACCGGGAGCTGAGAGTTAGGGGCGGTTAGAGGGGCTCCCTACCAGCCGGGCTCCAGGGATGGAGGGTGGGTGCTCCCTTCCCCTCTTCCCCTCTGGGCCGCGCAGGGGCTCCTCCGTCTTCAGAGGCTGTGCCACCCCTTGCCAGGTCAAGAGTGAAACCAAGTCTGGATATACACGTAACAATTCCCCAATACAAAGTTAGAAATCCCACCCATAAAACTATGCAAGCAACTACGTTCCCCAATGCAGTCATTTGTCGGGATTTTTCCACAACGCCCAGCCTGCCGGCTCGGGAACAACTGATGACCTTGGTTCCCACTGGACAAAAGATGAGTATGACTAGCGAAGCCCCTGGGAAACCCCCTCCCCCATCCTTGTGGCAATGCAGAATGAGCAGGAAAATGGCTGTAGCCATGCTCAGTCGCAGGGTTGACACCAGGTGCTCCGCATTTGCCCCCTGCCCTTCTCCAGCTCCCAGTGCCTCCTTTTGCTTCGCTCAGCTGGGCAGTCCCAAATTTGCCCGCCAGGAGATCCCCCACTGGTCTCACCGGAGCACCGTCTGGCCCTTCCCACAGGGGGCGCCCTTCCTCCTCAGGAGCCTCAGGGATCCACCACCTCCTCCATAGCCGCTGCTGCCCCGCCAGAGGACCCCGGAGCCCCAGAGACGTTTGCAACACACAAGGATCTCCTATGCACCAGCAGGGATCCCTCTGCAAATCCCAAACCACGGGGGACCCAGAGGCAGACAGGGGTCTAAAAGAACCATCCCCCGCTCCTTAAGCCAGCTACTCCTCTGCGAAAGGCAACGGATGGACTTACAAAAGGTAGAATGTCTCCCACCCAGAGTCAGTAAAAAGGCTGTGGACCTTTGGACAGCCTGTCTGCTTTTCAAAAGGACACCTTTTCTGAGCACTTTCTCAGCCCTCCGAAGTCCCCCTTCCCCCCCCAACAATGGGGCAGTCCACTTCTAACTCGGGGCAGCTCTGGGATCCTGGCCCTTCCGTGCCTCAAAGCCCAACTCCCCCCTCCAACTCGCAGGATGCCTGATCCACAGAGCCTCTGCAAGGGGAACGTCTCAAGCACAACCTGCTCCACTTACCACCGGACAGCTGTCAACGATCCACCGGGAGAGACTTGAGCTTCCCCCTCCAGTTCTCTCTGACATCAGGCAGGCGTCATAAAGCAGCTGGATGACCTCACGACATCCCAGCAGTGTAGCCAGGTCTCTGTTGGTCCCCAGTCTCAGGCTCTGAAATTATGTCCCCTCATCGGACAACTCCACGTAGATACGCACCGTTTAGTGGCTCTTAGTGGCCGGAATAGATCTGAGAAGGGATCTCCTTGTGAGTCCTTCTCCTGGAGAAAAAGAGCTCTTTTTTCCAGCTGCTTTTAGGCTACTTCCGGCTGCTTTATTTCCCCACCTGAAACACATCCTTCCTTCCTTCTCTGCTACACGTGGATGCCCCCTCCCTCTACATTCCTACATACCGACACCCATCATCCCCAGCTGTCTGCCAGCTTTTATAGCCAACCTCGCTTTGCTTACTTTGCCCCCCTCCCCTCTTCCACCCCAAGGATAAGTTGAAGCTGAACACAAGGATCGATGAAGTCAATCTCAAACTCACTAATCTAAATCTTACACTGCATGATTATATACCTAAGCCTAGCCAGACTCAAGGGCCAGCGACAGCTGGATAAGATCAACTAAGTTTGGGATTTTTTTCCCATGCCTAGCGTTGTAAATTCACTTTTATTGTAGATGTTCCATGTATTTAAAATAAGTTTATATGTGAACCATACCTTAGGAAAAAAAATTCCCATCAAGTGAAGCTCCAGGGAATACCCGGGGAAGACTCGGTGTAGCAAATGGTGAGGGTAGTAACTTGTGGGGATAATTGAAAGAAAATTGACATTTTCTTTCTACGAAAGGGTTTCTTGGTCCACAGAACAGAGGGGCTGCGTGGCATGGAACAAGCCAAACAAGCTAGCCAACATCACCTATTGGGTTTGAAACATAACTTTCTTATTAATACGCCCTCTTCACCTTGTTATGCATTGAAAGCTGGCGGATTCCTGAGTGTGTACACAACCTGTGGAGGGCATCCCCCTTTTTGCTCAGGGTTCCTTAACTCCTCGTGGCCCCGTTTTTTTGTCTTCTTGATGCACCTTATACATGTGACTGATGGCAAATCTATGCAAAGGGGAAGTTACTTTTGGTCCTGTCCAATCCCCTTTTCTCTTTTACTTTCCTTGAAGTCTTAACTATAAACGGGAATGTGAGATGGGTCTCCAGGTTTTCCCTTTTCCTAGCGAAATCCCACTTTTATCAGAGGAATTTTTACAATATGAAAGTTTTGCTAGCAGGGAAGGTGACTTGTAGAAGTGGCTTACCCAATTCACATGGCTCAGAAATCTTATTATGATTATTGCTTTAATTGTTATGGCAGGGCTTATTTGCTGTGCTTGCTTGCAACGTTTCCCACAATTATTACTTTAGGTAAGGATTTAATCCCAATGAATACTAACAAGACCATCTTATTGGGTGATTCTTTTTTGGGACAATTGGTCCCAAAGAATCAAAGAGGAGAAATGACAGCTCACCCATTGAGAAGCAATACAACCCCATCCTAGGAAGGAATAAAAATTTAAAAGAATGCAACTGTGCAACGTGTCAGTGAGAGATGAAGGGAACGTAAACAACACGTACTCAGAATTAGATAGGAAGTCACAAGATTGGCAACAAGAAAATAAGCAGCAGAAACCACAAGTAGGGATGAAAGGACACACAGAGCTTAACCAAGGCATGACTCTATCGGGGCAAAATGACACGTGTGCTCAAACAAGGCGCAACTCCATAGACAAGCAGACATGTAGACTAAAAGCAAGGTAGAACTCAAAAAACGGAAGTAGCTTGGTGAAATGTTACTTCCCTGTTTCTGGAAATCAACTGTATAAAAGATCATGCTATGCTGTTGTTGTTCAGGGGTCTCAGCTTCCAAATTGAACTGGGACCCTTTTGCTGAAATGCTTCAATAAAAAGTTTTGCAAAAGTCCCATCACTCGTGTCTGACTCTGATTGGCTTCTGTGCCAGGCTGAACCAATTTTTGGACAACAGCAATACTTTCCTTTAGTGTAAGATTGGTGTTTAAGAATGTCTCTACCTATATACAGAGATGATGATGTAGATGTGTGTGTGAGAGGGGGGGGGTCAGATTAGAATTTGAGGAGAATTCCTGATGGAATATAAATGTCTGGTAGATTATTTGGGTCAAGAAACAACACATTTCCCTGAAGACTTGTCCAGCTCCTCCTCCTCCTCCAGGAGACGTTCCACTGCCATCCACACAGGAGGAGGCCGACCTGCACATTGGGGAAACCTCTCAGTGGATGCAGGCACAGCCCCGGAGGACGAACCCTTCAGGGCGGGATTCGGCCGCTCATCTGCACCTGAAAGACACGGGTCACCTTGCTCAGGACAGCAAGATTGACCTTCTGGTCAGAGAGGTCTGAATGGTGAATCAAAGACTTCTACTCTCTTCTCCTCTCCTCTCCTCTCCTCTAAACTCTCCTCTACTCTTTTCTACTCTACTCTACTCTCTTCTCTTATACTCTCTTCTCTTCTCTCTTCTTTTCTCTTCTCACCTTTTCCCATCTTCAAGAACTACTGTAGGCTTCCGTCAAAGCCTCCTTTTCCCATCTTCAAGAACTGTAGGCCTCCGTCAAAGCCTCCTTTTCTTTCTTCAAGAACGGCTGGAGGCCTCCATCAAAGCCTCCTTTTGCCATCTTCAAGAACTGTAGGCCTCCATCAAAGCCTCCTTTTCTTTCTTCAAGAACGGCTGGAGGCCTCCATCAAAGCCTCCTTTTGCCATCTTCAAGAACTGCTTTTGCTCTTCATCCAAGACTGCTTTTGCCTTCGTGTTGCCTCCTTGTGTGGCATGAGAAAATCATAGGAGAACGGGGTATCTTTTCTAAAATCGTTATCGGGTGCTGGTGAAGGCTGCGGTGTCAGCTATAACATTGTAGCCTGTCACCTTTGACACGTGTCTCATAGGTTCCCCATGAGTGGTGCACAGCCTGTCATTTTCAGCCATAATAGCATTTAAACAGACTATAGTTCCAGTTAGCAGGGAGGACAATTAATGTTTTATTTTAATTCAGCAAACCAAATAGCAATGTAGTGCATCATCTATATATACAAAGACCATTATCCAGACAGAGGACTCCAACTGCCTTATGTTACAAGGATGAAATATAAAATATCTATAGAGGTGCAGGAGTTATGCAGGTGTTCAATCTTTTTTCCATCCACTAGGCCAGTTCTAATATGTAAACAACAATGGCAGGATGCAAAAAAAAAAAAAAAGCCATTTACCACCTTTACATATTTGACGTATTGCAATTACAACAAGCTGCAGTTATAGGCCAATTATAATTAATATTTATTATCATTATCATTATTATTACTACTATTGTTATCATCATTATTTTTATTACCATTATGATCATTGTTATCATTATTGTTAGAATTGCTATTATCATCATCATTATTGTTATTATTGTTGTTATTTATTATTTTTCTTGTCTTTAGTGCTTTATTTGTAATGCTGGCATGTCACTATAATAAATATTGAATTGAATAGCTCTTTAGGCATGCTTACTTCAGGATCCTTCATTAGTTCTGGGAAGTATTGAGTGACCAGACTGTCTAACAGGGCTTCATGCATGCACTCTTGCCTTGCCACTTCCCAAGTGTGTCTAGCAGAAGACCCCAAGGCAACGGGATTGTTGTCATGGCAGGATACGTTTGTTCTGACCCTTCCCCGTCCCCACTGGGGATCCCAATCCCCGGCCATGACACCTACAACGGCTATGATGAAAAGCAGCTCTTGAGTTCCATAGAGAAGATATGGTGGGATCTATCTCTCATCCACCAACACCCCACTCAGTCTACCAAATAAAGAAACACACACACGAATCTGTGAGACTTTGTAGGTGCCCACTAATGTTGACATCCTTATGGAGATGTCCGTCAGCTGCATCAAGAAGAGCCGAAGGAAATTGTCCTTCCTTCCCCAACTGTAATTGGGGATATTGGCTTCTCCCGTAGAGAGCATGTCCAGCAAGGCTTCTGAAGTGCCAAGTGTGTTCTGATTGTTGTTGTGGAGGCTGTAGCCAAGTGTGAGATTGTGCAGGAGCTGGGGACTCTTGTTGACCAGTTGAATGGCAAAAATACACCATAGCATATTAAAGTCACAAATGGAGAAACTCCTTTACAAAAACTGTTCATATTATTATCATCATGAATAGAAACAAGTTTTTTTTAAAAAAAATTAATCCTAAAATGACTGAGTCTCAAGCCAATACCGGTCCAAAACCAGAAGCAAATGATAGTTACACAACACCTTGAAATTTTAAGGAGTGTTGAAAAGGTGGGATGGAGATAGTTCTCCCCCAGAGTTAAGTGTCACAAACACACCATCATTTGTCGAAGTACTAATTTTTATCTGGCTATTAAAGGGGATTCAAAATAATTCAATCATTAAAATAGAATTATCATAAAAGGAAGAGGATTTTTAATGTGAGAAACAGTTACCAATTCTAAAAAAAACCATTTGTTTCTATAAGGATCAGGAATTGTGTATCAAGCAGCGGTTATAAAAATATGGAACTGGGCTGGGTTGGGGCCACCACAACCATTTCAATCACTACTTTAAACAAAACTTAGCATTCAAGTGACGAACTCAAGTTTGGATGGAGGGAGGAAAATAATCTGGAGTTATTACAGTTTTTATTCCGCCCCATCTTTGGATTTTAGCTACTTCCACAAAATAAGTTCAAAAGGGAGAAGCTTTGGAAATCCAGATGATTCAGGAAATTAGACAGGCCATATAATATAGGAGTCAGTGAAATAAAAAGAAAAATAGGAAAGTATTAGGACTGCAAACAGAGGAAATGTCAGGTCCCAAACAGTTCCCTATTTTACTTACTTTCCTTCTGTCCTCCCATCTTTGGGACCTGCCATTCTGTTGCGGGAGGGGGGAGCCCAGCGTTACTTGCATGTTTGTATTTGCTCGCCAGTTCTGTTTCCTTTTCCTGATTGCCATGGGGAGGGGTATGGTAGCTCTCCGAAGACGAGCACGACGAGCTGGAGGTCAGCGAAGCCAGGAAGTGGCATGCCAAAAGCAATGGCTGATCGCCCTGAGACGCCAGCTGATTGGATACAATTCAAATCCTTGCGTGGCTTTGGTGGGAGGGGTTTTACGGCTTGAGTGACTAAACGGTGTTAACGAACTTTTACCTCAGACCTCGCCTTGATCCCCCACTGTTACTGATCCCCAAATAAAAGAATCCTGTTTGAAGCAGTGATTGCCTCAAGAGTTTGAATTCTTGGGAGAATAGCTGAAGTGGGTTGTTACAGAAGGAGAGGTCTGCACAATGCTCAACCCAGAGATGCAACTGCGCTTCCGGGGGAGCCGCAACTATTTCACAAATGGAGGAGTTCCCATCAGAGAAATGGTCCAGAGACCTCCAATGATCAAACGGTGAAGAAGGCCTCTCCAGGGAGATGGAAGTAGCTGGGCCGTCCGATGAAGGGGACTGAGCCAGATGGTCCCTTGGAGTCGGTAAATCCGAAGGTTGGGAAGAGAGAGACTCCAATGTCACCCTGAACCGAGGGGGCAGGAGAAAGAAGAAGAAGGGTCCAGCCCTGCCTCCGGGACAGAAGGGGGGGAAGGAGGAACCAAAATCGGAAATTATGGAGGCAGTAATGGAATACGTAAGGAGAGCCTTAGATGAATTCAAATTACAACTGGAGGAGGGCCAGAAATCCGAGGAAGAATCGGGGGGAGAAGAGTCAGAGGTTGAGGATTTGGCAACCAGAGAGGGAGGGGCCACGGCAGCCCAGACCACAGCCCAGTACTCGGGGTGTCCAATTCAGGCAACTAGAGGGTGACCGCTGCAGCCAGCAGAAGCAAAACTGGTCCCAATTGGGGCAAAATTTGACGGGGACCCAAAGCGGCTGGGGTTCTTCCTTGCACAGGTGTTCACAATATGCAGATTTATGGGAGAATGTTACCTACTGATATGGAGAAAGTCCAGGTGGTCACGTTAGCCCTGGAAGGGGCAGCTGCTGACTGGATGGTCACCCTCTATAACTGTAATGCACCTGAACTGTGGAATTTTAATCAGTTTATGACTGCACTCCGCAGACGCTTTGAAGACCGACTAGCTGATAAAAAAGCCCGGGAGCATATAAAAACAGTAAAGCAGGGCAGACAACCAGTAGCAGAGTATACGGAGGAGTTTAGAGAGTTAGCTGCCTCTGTTCGCCAGAGAACATCCTGGTAAGCTGCTTCCAGGATGGACTTAATGAGGACCTCTACAATGCCTGTGCAGCCCGTGGGGCCCCAAGGCGGTTATATGACTGGTGCCTGCTGGCAGAAGAGGTAGAAATTGATCAATGTAAGCACTTACACCGCCTGGTGAAGTTAAATTTCACCCCACACTCAGAAAACCAAAGGGAACCCATACGAGCACCGCCTACCTCACCCCGCAGCACTGCCTGTCAACATTGGTCAACTGTAGTCAACATTAATGAACATTGTCTAACAGAGATCAATATTGGTCAATATTGGTCAATGGTGGTCAACAGTGGTCAACTTTGATCAACAGTGGTCAACCATGGTCAATAGTAGTTAACAAGGTTTAATAGTGGTCAACAATGGTCAACAGAGATAACATTGTTGAATAAAGGTCAACAGTGGTCAACAGTGGTCAACTTTGGCAACTAAGATCAACATTAATCAACATTGTCTAACAGATGTCAACATTGTCAATAGTGGTCAATGGTAGCCAATGATGGTTAACCATGGTCAAACATGGTCAATGTTGGCCAACATTGATAAACTGTAGTCAACATTAACCAACATTGTCTAACAGAGGTCAACATTGGTCAATGGTGGTCAACTTTGATCAATAGGGGTCAAAAGGGATTGACCATGGTCAACAGTGGTCAATAGTAGTCAACAAGGATTAATAGTGGTCAATAATGGTCAACAGAGATCAACACTGTTCAATACAGGTCAACAGTGGTCAATAGTAGCCAACAAGGATTAATAGTGGTCAACAATGGTCAACAGAGATCAACACTGTTCAATACACGTCAACAGTGATCAACAGTGGTCAACCAAGTAAAATGATGGTCAACCGTAATCAACAGTGATCCAGCAAGTTGAATGGTGGTCAATGGTGGCCAACATTTGTCAACAAAGTTTAATGGTGATCCATAGTGGTCAATCATCAGCAACTGTGGACAATGATATGGAACTGTGATTAACAGTGGTCAAATGTGATCAACAGAGATCTCACATTATTCAATATCGGCCAACATTCATCAACTGGGGTCACCATTGGTCAACTGTGTTCAAAAATAGTTAATGTAGGTGAACATTATTAAACTGAGATCAACAATGATAAAAAGTAGTCAATATAGTTCAATGGTGATCAACAATGGTCAACATAGTCAACTATGCTCAACATTGGTCAACAGAGTTCAACAATGGTCAATCAGGTTCAACATTGATTAACAGTAGTCATCCAAGTTCAGTGGTGATCAACAGTTGTCAACAGTGGTTAATGGTGGTCAAAAGTGGTCAACCAAATACAGTGGTGGTCCACAGTGGCCAACATTGGTCAACAATGCTCAACATTGGTCAATAGAGGTCAACAATAGTCACCAGTTCAATGGGAGTCAAAGTTAGTCAACGGTGATCAACAGTGGTCAACCAAGTTTAATGGCAGTCAACAGGGGTCAACAGTGATCAATCAAGTGCAATGGCAATCAACAGTTGTCAACAGTGATGAACATTGATCAAGAGTGGTCCACAGTTATCAACTGTGGTCAAACATTGTCAACTTTCTCAACAGACATTAACATTGTTCAACAGAGGTCAATATTCGGTTAACAATAGCCAACAGTGGTTAACCACATTCAATGGTGGTCAACTTTGGTCAACATTGTTGACCAATGTTGAGCACATTTGACCAATTTTGACCACCGTTGACCAGCCTTGAACTTGGTTGAGAATTGTTGACCACTTTTGACTCCCATTGGGCATCCTTGACCACGGTTGAGCGCCATTAAACTTGATTGATCACTGTTGGACTTGGTTGACTGGTCAACTGTGCTCAACATTGGTCAGCAGTCAACCAAGTCTAACAATTATCAACATTGGTCAACCAAGTTCAAGGCTGGTCAACTGTGGTCAAGGGTAGCCAATGGGTCAAAAGTGGTCAACAATGGTCAACCAAGTTCAATGGCAGTTAACAGTGGTCAACAGCCATTAATCAAGTTCAATGGCAATCAATGGTGGGTCAACAGTGTCCAACCAAGTTCAACGGTGGTGAACATTTGTGAACAATGGTCAACCAAGTTCTGTTGTGGTCAACGGTGGCCAACATTGATCAACTGTGGTCCACAATTGTCAACAATGGTTATTTGTGAATGGTGGTCAAAGGTGGTCAATGGTGTTCAACCAAGATCAATGGTGGTCACCCTTGGTCAACATTGGTCAACTGTGGTCAACATTGGTCAACCGTTGTCAACCAAGTTCAACAGTAGTCAACCAAGATCAACAACAGTCAAATGAGATCAACTGAGGACAACAGAGGTCAATTTGGGCCAACCCAATCAATATAGGCCAATATAAATGAAAAGTCAAGAAAAGTAAACATAGATCAGTAACGGTCAGCATACATCAAAAAGGTCAAAATGTGAGCATAGGTCAAGGTCAAAAAAGACAAACAAAGGTCAAAAACAGTCAAACAGGTCAAAAAAGGCAAACAAAGATCAAATACTACAAAAGCAGTCATTACAAATTAAAACAGATCACAGCAGACTAACACTGTTCATAAATGGTGAAAACAGTTTAAATGGTTAAAAACAGTTAAAAACTGATCAAAATAGAGTAAAAGGTGAAAAAATGTTAGGAGGGACTGACCTAAAAGGAGATGTTTTCTAACCAAGTATTTTGTTGGAGAGGATAGACATCAAATCAAAGAGATCTACGGCTCACCTCTCAGTTCTGATGGAGCCGATTTCCAAAGAGGTGGAGGGCGTTCCGTACGAAGTTATTACTCCCTCCCAGTCATTTTAAAACTGCCAGATATTTTAGTGACTCCCACCTGTGCTCCTTTGTCTTTTAAAAAAATATTTCTGGTTCGACTATGCTGCTTAGAAAGGACTTTGCTCCAACCAGGAAGACGAGTATTTGGGGATATTTTAGAGGCAACCTTATGTTTTGCACAGGACACCGGGGTTCGAATCCCAGCTGCTTTCAACAGTTCTTTTTTAATAACATTAAATATTTATCTAGAAGGATAGAAGCAAAAGCAGAAGACAGAAGCAGAAGCAGAAGATAGAAGTAGAAGACAGATAGAAGCAGCAGAAGAAAGCAAAAGAAGAAAGCAGAAGAAGCTCTCAAGAGGGGGTTGGTCTTGAAGACCTCTAAGGTCTCTTATTCTATTCTATTCTATTCTATTCTATTCTATTCTATTCTATTCTATTCTATTCTATTCTATTCTATTCTATCCTATCCTATCCTATCCTATCCTATCCTATCCTATCCTATCCTATCCAGTGAATAAATAGATTTTAAGTGTTATTATTCTTTCAAGCAAATTAAACAAAAACGCAAAGGCACAGCCTAAAAAGCATCCATCTCAAGCAAGATGACACCAAATCTCCCCTAAACTGCCAGGATCTCCTTAAGGACGACAACTGAGAGACCCGAAAGGCGGCCAATCTCCAGAGGACCCAGAGCCAAGCTCCATGCAGAAGCTCCCAGGTCAAAGGCAATTTCAGGGTTTCCATCCCAGGCTGGACTCAGGAGCTCCTGCCTGTTTCCAGGACATCTCAACTGGGGGAGCCCAGCCTGGCTGCAGGGGGGCCCTGGTTAGGACCTCACCCCAAATGCCTGGGAAACTATGGAGAGAAGCCGATGTCAATGATCTCGGGGGTGTCTCTTCTCTCCCCCCCCCCAACTTCAAGTAAAAGTGAAAAAGAAGCAGGTTAGCTCAGAAGGAGCTCAAAACTTCTAGAATCTTCTTAGTGTGCAGAAGAAATCAAAACCTGTCATTAAACTCCCTGAACTAAGAATGGTCTTGCGTAATTGTTACTTCAGGGGCCAACCTGAGTTCTGGGGGACAAAGTTCCAAAGGGCCACAGAGTGTGTTGGGGTCTATTGGAGTGAACGGGGAAGTCTGAAGGGGCCATAGACCCCTCCCCCAAGGAATGCCCCCCCCCCTGGCTTTCTTTCCATCAGTTGGGCACTTTTGGGGAAAGAGATTTTCCACCTCTGGACCAAAAAGACTTTGGGATCTGATCTTTCCTTGAATCGTGTCCCGGACAGCGTCTCTCCTTCCCAGCTGCCCTGTCTGCCTCCCATGTTCCACCTCACAAAATAAATCTCAAAGGAAATTGAGTGAAGCCAGTCAGTTCTATAAAAAAAGAAAAAAAGAAATGGGCTAGAGAACAGAGGGAGGAGAGATGTCGGACTGAGAGGGATCTGAGTGATCCACTTGATCCCTTTGACCTTGGACGGAGAAATTCAAAGATCATCTCTAGTGCCTGCAGCAAACTACTGCACCCTTCACAGTTCAAGGAAAGGAAGTCAGTTAAGCATCCCTTCCCTTCATTTTCTCTTCCCTCCCTCTTTCCCTCCTTCCTCCTCTCTCTCCCTCCCTCCCTCCCTCTCTTCCCTTTCACCCCTCCTCAAGTTATTTAGCTGTTTAAAGACACTCTGTGTGCTCAGCTCTCGTGGGAACACTGGAAGGCCTTCCCGACATTTTCCACCTCCATTTATTTTCCTTCTTTTATAGAAGAGACTTCTGAGGGTTGAAGACCACTTTGGTAAATTTGATGTCTTTCTGTTAATAGCGGAAGGGAAGCGATGAAAATTATATCCTTTTCGTAAAGCTTGAGAAAATAAGCTGGGAATAGCAACAGTTCTATTTGTCTTTTAAGGAGAGTCTTCCATGATGATCGCCCGTTTCATCCACTGCACCTTTCATCTCACCCTCCCTCCCAAAGGAGGTCCGGCCTTAACCGCTGAGGAAGCCACTGGCTGGGAGGTGTGGACAGCCACACATTGGGGAGAAGGGAGACCGTTTCCCATGTCCTGCGTCCATCACTTGGCTTTCCTTCTGGAAACCCTTTTGAATGGGGTTGTGCCTTTTTTGTGGTGTATAGAAGAAAAAGGTCCCTCCCTCCAGAGACACCTTGGCAGTAGAAATACAGGCAGTCCTCAACTTACCTCTGTTCATTTAGAGACTGTTCGAACTTCCAACAGCATGAAAAAAGTGACTCATGGCCCTTTTTGACCCGATGACCGTTGCAGCATCCCCAGGGTCACAGGATTAAAAGTCAGGCTCTTGGCAGCTGACTCAGATTTATGACGGTCGCAGTGTCCCGGGGTCAGGGGATCCCCTTTTGCGACCGTCTGACAAGCAAAGTCAAGGGGGAAGCCGGATTAACTTCACATCCCGTGTGACTAACTTAACAACTGCAGTGATTCACTTAACAACTGAGGCAAAAAGGTCGTATAATGGGGCAAAATTCATTTAACAACTGTCTCACTTAGCAACAGAAAATTTGGGCTCAATTGTGGACGCAAGTTGAGGATTACCTGCACGGTGGATAAAGGAAGTCTACACACCCCATTAAAATGCCAGGTTTCTGAAATGCAAAAAAACAAACAAACAAACCAAGATAAATCAGTTCAGAATTTTTTCTACCTTTAATATAACATATAAGCTCTACAATTCAGTTGAAAAACTCTCAGAAACCTTTTAGGAGAAAAATAACAATAACAAACTAGAATAACGTGGCTGTATAAATATTCAGCTATAACTCAAGTCCATGAAAATTTCCTGTCAGTTTCACTGAGCATTTCTAATATACCCAATAAATGTTGAAGATTGTTTTCTGTAAGGAGAAACTGCTGATTGTTATAGCAGAAATAGCAAAAATAGCAAACATGAAGTTACCTTTAATATTTTTAGTTTCAGAAAAAGTTTGATGGTTCAAGTAAAAAACTTAAGGGGGCTAATTTCTCTCTGGTGTTCATAACTTACAGAAACACAGCAGAAATTTCAAGGCTGTTGCTGGGAAAAGATAAGCTCCAATTGAAGAACAAGGAGCTTATGCTGAAAAATCTCCAATTAGTTGCAGAAAAGGAAGGGCTCTGAAAAATCTTTGGAGAAAGATTCTGCAGGTTAGAACTTTTAGATAGCAACCCTGAATTTCTCTTCCAGAATTTCATATTAAACTCTGGTACTTAAGAGAAAAAGGTTAAAAAAAAAGTTTTTAAGGTCTGAAGTTCCTTGGTGGTAATAATAGATTATGAAAATGCTAATTACTACAAGTAAAAATCATTAACTTGTACTTAAATAATCGAACTCTTAAACATAGTGCTGTTAACCTTTATACTCAAATAGCCAGTCAAGTCCCTGAAGAATGTAATGGAGGCACAGCCACGGTCTGGAAAGCTTTGCCGATTCCTCACTTTTACTGAGCGTTTCTAAAGTACCCATTAATCATTCCAGCATTGCTTTCTGTAAGAAGAGTTTGCTAGCTGTTGCAATACAAAACAGCAAAACTAAATTAATTAAAATGTAAGGATATATACAACAAACAAAATACTAGGCATTTTCAATTAGTTTAAATTTTAAGCAAGTTTGATGATCCCAGTAAAAACCTGAGGGGGCTAATTTTACTCTGGACTTGATATTTTACAGAAGAAAAAATGAGATAAGCAGAGACACAAGCTCAGAAAAGAGAATCAAGATCTGAGTTGCAGGGTTCAAAAACAAGATGGGGAGAAGGTAGAACTCCTCAGAGAAAATAACAATCTGAAAGAAGAACTTAAAAGGTGAGAAATATTTAGATAGAATTCCTGACTTTCAGATTCAATTAATTTATTAGAGCTCTGAGACCAGCTATAAACAACGTACTGAATGAAAGAAGTATTCCATTCTTTTATATATATGTTCATTTATATAAAAGAAAAGCGATAAGTATAATGAAGTGTAACTTTGGTAATCTTTGAGGTCTACGTATTGATTGGCCTGGGTGTTTTTCTGTACTAGTGAAGTTGCTCCTGATCAACTTGGCAAGTCCTAGGGCAGTGAAAACCCTAATAAATTTTGGTGGAGTTAATTTAAGGTCCACTATTTTATTAGAAGTAAGCATAGAATCCCACAGGGCTGGAAGGGACCTTGGAGGTCTTCTAGTCCAACCCCCTGCCCAAGGAGTCCTTATATCACCCTGGACTAAGGGCTTTCCAATCTTTTCTTGAAAACCTCCAGTGATGGAGCCCACACTAAGAATGAGCCTTATTATTAGCATTAAGAAAATAATGTATCGGTCAATTATATTTTATTCTCCTTTTCTTCTGCAACCCCCAGAACAGGTGCTTGAGGTGTCCCTGGGGCAACCATCTACCTCTGACAGCAGCAGCTGGTCAGAGAATGTCCGGGCGGCCCCCATCTCTGCGGCAAAGACCCTCCTGGGACCCTTGAAAGCTTGAGTGGATCAGGTCTTGGTTGAGGGTCAGAGAGGAGATAGACAGAGATAGAGATAGGCAGAGATAGCCAATTAGTTAGACAGTTAGTTAGACAGTTAGTTACAGAGATAGTTGTGTAGATAGATACAGAGACACACAGAGAGAAAATCCGTTCCTTAGGGGTACAGGACTTGCTTTCTTGTCTTGGGCATTTTTTTCTTGCTTGGGGGTTTGACCTTGGGACGGTTGTCTTGGAGGGGAACCACCAGCCACTAAAACCAGAAATTTCCTCTTCTTCCTCCACCCCTTTTCTCTTTCAGACATGGAAGAGACTGAGCTGGTGCGGCCATCCAGTGACGGCCCACCAAACTTCCTGGGAGACCCCTGGAAAACAACTTTGGTCGTCTTTGGGGTCTATGTGTTGGTGGGCCTCTGCGTTTTTCTCCACCAGTGCAAGTAAGTTGCTCCTGATCAAGGGAGTGACGTCACCACCACCTGGGGAGCCCCAGGGCACTGAAAGCCCCCCCAAAGGTTAGTGGAACTAACAGGAATAAACATAGGGCTGGGAGGGACCTTGGAGGTCTTCTAGTCCAACCCCCTGCCCAAGGAGCTCTTATATCATCTTGGACTAATGGTTTTCCAATCTTTTCTGGAAAACCTCCAGTGATGGAGCCCCATTAAGAGTAAGCCTTATTATTGTTGTTAAGAAAATAATGTACCAGTCCGTTATATTTTATTCTTTTTTTCTTCTTCGATCCCCCCAAAAAGGTGTTCCCAAGTGTCGCCAGAGCAGCCAGAAGAAGTGGAGGCGGCCCTCATCCCAGTTGATCCATTTATTCCAGAATCCATCAATCCGAATATCACCATCATGGACGAGAGAAGAAGGAAGTCAGACGTCCTTCCCTGCTCAACAGTGTGATGGTTGGTAACTGTTTGAACTAATTTGGTTGTCAGTTTTTCTTCATTTTTCCATTTTAAGGATATTATATGATCATTATTGTTGTTATTTAATTGTTAGATGGATTCCAGGGAGGGGGCAGAAATCCACAGGTGGCTGCACTCAGTGGACAATTTGGAGGCTGCAAGAAGTGACTGGACCAAGGAATTGTCCAAAAGTAGGAAGAAAAATAAAAGAAGGTCCTAGTTGAAGGGGGAGGATTTGGGTTCTCTTGAGGTTATCTGGTGTCTTTTGTTGCTTTGCATTTCCCGCTTTGGGTTTTTGGGAGGGGATGGTTGGCCTTGGAAGCTAAAAAGAAAGGAATCTGGGAGGAAAAAATTAATATTTTTTATTATTAATCTGGTTGCTAAGTTTTATTTTTTCATTTTTTGCTTCTTGCTTATTTATTATTTCATTATTATTAAAATATTAAATTTGTGCTCGTTTTGCCCCAGGACTAACCGGCGCCTGGGGTGTCATCCCAAAACAACTGCAGCCCCATTTGGGCACCATCGACATTGACAACGTCACCATCAGTCAATTGCCAAAAGCAGCTGTCCTTGGGAACAGCTGACATCCAGTCCCAACATCTGGCTGACTGTGTGAAGAACCACAATCCCCCAGTGAGGCAGGACCTTGTCGTGGTTCTGGGGCTTGTGTGCTCCGAGGAAGATGAGGGCTACAAAGAGCGTCTCTTCCGTAAAGAAAATGGAGAAACACACATTACAGAAACCTACACTGGCTATCTAGCTGCCCAGGTCAGCAAGGGCCGCGCCAGGGGTTCAAATTCCTGGACATCTGGTGGAAAATGATCTGCAGGACTCAGGACGGTCGGCTGAGCATCCAGGGCCGGCAGCTGCCGAACTCCTGGAAGGAAAGTGTTTTTCCGACTCTCCCCAAAATGGCATCCAGACTCAGGAGGGTTTTTTCCCCCTGCTGAGAGACTCCTGGTTTCCTCACCAGAACTGTCTCTTTTCTCTTTTCTTTTTATGCACTTTTTAAATGTAGCTTTGTTTAACTTTGGGGTTTTGTTCGTAATTTTTTTTCATTTTTTGGAGTTCAGATTTTAAGGTTTTGAATAAAATAAAAATATTGATTTTAAAAAAAGGAAATGATATGAGAAAAAGTACAAAAGAAATATTAATAAAAGATTCACATTGTAGCTGCCATCCGTTTGTTCTTATATGAGATAGGATAGCTTGTTAAGTCCTACAACTAAAAATTATATATATTTTTTACTGAATTTTACTTATGCACTCTATAAGGAAATCATAAATACTGTTCTAAAAGCTGGGTATTTTTAAAACAACAACAAAATAGCTTTGTCTAAGAGTTGGTATAAATGTTGCATCACAAAATCAATTTCTTCAACTACCCGCCTGCATTAATGACAATATAGAAAAATAAATTACTAAGGATCGATGGTTATTCATACCTTGTTGCCGACCTGTTTGAGAAATGGAGAGACACATCAATCACATCCTTTCTCAGGTCAGGGCTGGTTTTGCTAACCTGCCTTCTCCACTCTGGCTTTTTCCTACAATTTTGGAGTCCATCATCTTCTGCTAGCATGAGATGCAGCGGGAGTTAAGAACCAACGGACAATCTGCAGGGGGGTCTCCTGCCAAAGGGCCCTTTAGATATAATCTATCCGGATCAGTTCTCAGCCACACAGCACCAGCTTCAAAATAGCCTATCTGAGGGCACATCAAGAGAAAACCAGCTCTCTGGAGATGTTCCTAATGCTGGGAAAGGTGGAAGGAAAGAGAAGGAGAGGACAATTTGGGGTGAGATTAGTGGATTTGATTACCGTGTTGATGGGTGAACTTTGGGGAGACCTGAAAGTCCAGACTGGGGACAGGTCATCCATCTGCCTCTGTGGTCACTCAGAGTCCACACTGACTTCAATGCTGTCAATCAATGCAGACCGAATTCCCTGGAGAAGTCTGCCATGTTGGGAAAAGTGAAGGAAAGGGAGGAAGAGAAGGATCCCCAGGAAGCAGCTATAGTGGGGATGGGGGCAGGTTGGGAGACCCGAAGGAGCAGACTGGGGACAGATCTCCATGGGGAAAATCTATCTGTGGCTGCTGAGAGTCAACACCAACTTGGTGATATTAATCAATCCATCAGTCAGTCAGTCAGTCAGTCAGTCAGATGACCTTCAAGGTCCCTTTCAGCTCTAGGCTTCTATTGTCTATTTCCTTTTCATTGTAGCCTTAATCTCCAAAGAGGGAACAAATTAGGGTTAAAACTATCAAGTGACAATAGCCTCACACATTCCTTAAATTGTAACAACTTTGTGTAAAAATCACAAATTTGGCCCCTGCAGATTTTTCCCAGCGCAAAGCATGGCTGCCGGCCGGCTGGCCCCAGTCCATCTCTGGAGACCTGCATCTTCCAGGTGGCGGGTGGGGAGTTTGGTCCCAGGTCGGGAGGCTCCTGACACGGCAGGTAGGAGCCCTTCTGGGGTGCTGGGGCTGAACCCCCTTTTCTCATCTCGTCCCCCAAATGGGCCTTCACGGGAACCATCTCTTCCTCCGGACAAGCCCAGACCAGCGAGACCCTGGCGAGGCCCACAGAGCCGGCCGTCCACTCCAGCGGTCCAGCCCCACCAAGGATGCTGGATGTTGCCATGGTGAGCTCCAGCCAATGGGGTTAGGGGGAGCCCCTGACGTCACCAGCCGAGGCTTTGATTGGCCTGGACCGGAGATTGGAAAAACCCTCCTCAACCGCCTGCCTGGCCTATGAAGGGATTGGCGGCTCTGGAGGGGCTTCTGCAGCCGCTCTGGAAATAGTGACCGTTTTTCAGACTTACGACCGTTGCAGCATCCCCATGGTCACGTGATCAAAATCCGGACGCTTGGCCATTAACCCGTATTTATGACGGTCGCAGTGTCCCGGGGGGGGGTCACGTGATCCCCTTTTGTGACCTTCTGACCAGCAAAGTCAAGGGGGAAGCCAGATTCACTTAACAACCAATGACTCACTTATCAACTGCAGTGATTCGCTTAACGACTGTGGCAAGAAAGGTTGTAAAATGGGGCAAAACTCACTTAACAAATGTCTCACTTAACAACAGCACCTTTGGGCTCAATTGTGGCCATAAGTCGAGGACTACCTGCATAGAACCGTCGGGACGCAGGGAGTCCTCGACTTATGACCATGAAAGGGACCAGGCTCTCCTTTGCGAAGCAAGCAGGTTGTTCAGGGAGTCTGAGCCCATTTTTTGACCCTTTGGGCATTAAGCGAATCACTTCAGTTGTGAACTAAGTCACGAGGTCGTTAAGTGAGACAGAGTTTCCCCATTGACTCAGTTTGTTGGGAGGCAGCTGGGAGAGTTGCAGACTGGGATCACGGGACCCCGAGACACTGCGGCAACTGTGGCAAACAAACACCGGCTGCCACAGGCCCAAATGTTGATCGTGTGACTGTGGAAATGTTGCGACGGTCGTAAGTGTGAGGACTGGTCCCCAATCACTTCCCTCGGTGCCATTGTAATTCCCAACGGTCGACAAATGGATCTTTTTAAGTCAAGGCCTCCCTTTGCTTAGGAATCCTCTGCATTTCTCTCCTTCCTCCCTGGGGGAGCTGCAGAATGGCTACTCCCGGCATTCCTCCACTTACGACCAGAAGGGAGCCCAAAACCTACGTTGCTAAGGGAGAAATTTGTGTTTTGCCCCACTTTATGACTTTTCTTGCCACAGTTGTTAAGTGAATCACTGTGGTTGTTAAGTGAGTAACAAGGTTGTTAAGTGAATCTGGCTTCCCCACTGACTTTGCTTGTCAGACGGTCGCAAAAGGGGATCATGTGACTCCGGGACGCTGCGACCGTCATAAATGTGAGTCAATTGTCAAGCATCTGGATGTAAATCACGTGACCCTGGGGATGCTGCAACGGTCATAAGTGTGAGAAATGGACCCAAGTCACTTTTTTCAGCACCGTTGTAACTTCAAACGGTCACTAAATGTACTGTCGTAAGTGGAGGACTGCCTGCATTTATGTGCATTATCCAAGAGCAGCCCTGAAGAGAGATTCCCTCCTCCTCTTCCTCTCGATGTGGGAGTCCGTTTGCTCCTGCTGGGGGGGGTTCATTCCCTGGACCCCCTGGACCCCTTTGCCGAAGTCAAGAGTGGCGCTGAAACAAGGCACAAATTCTGCACAAACAGCCACACCCAGGAGGTTGTCACCCCATTAACCCCCCGGAATCAAAGCTGCTTATTGATTCAGGGAGTGGGGGGGCAGAGGGCAAGGTTGGGGGTCTCCAATGCTCCCCCCTGTCAAAGACCCTCCCCCCTCTTTGGAGAGCAGCCAGGCTTCCCCTGCAGTCCTCCCCCCATCAGCCCCTCACCTGCGCAGGACCCGCCAATCATGCCCGTCAAGCCCATCTGACGGCTGCCCTCTTCGGAAGGGACCCCTGCAGCTCTCTGGGCTTCCTCTCCCTCCCTCCCTCCTGCCTCTCCCTTCCCCGGAGTCTTCCTCCCTCATCCGCTGCCACCGAGCGGCAACTGGGGCGTCTTTGTGACCTCCCCTCCCCCAGCTCTGAGCCAGGGGAGCCAAGCCCAGCCAGCCAGTCTGAACGGAGGCCGGGAAGGTCTGGATGGGGAGGAAGGTCTCCAGCTCCACCCTCGCCAGAGGGAGCTTTCGGCCCACCTGGGTCTGGGGAGGTCGCACAGGTGGTCCTCTTTTAGCCCCCAGGCTGCAAGGACTCTCACTTTTTGTTCCCCCCAGGTGTGATAAGGAATGCTGATGGTCCCTTTTTGAAGCCAGGAATAGCCGGGATATTTGGAAGGGTGCCTCTCTCGGAGGGCACTGGCCCCTCCCTCCAAGCCAGACAGGGTGGCTCTCTCCAGCTCCTCTCGGCCAGATGTTGCCATCCCAAAAGACCAAGTTGGCCCACATTTCCCACGGCTGCCCCTGCCAGGGGAAAGAGGATTTCTGTGCAACCCAGCACCCCCCTCGCACCCTCTTATTGGGCGATAAGGACACCCCAAATGGCCAGTTCATCCCCCCCCCCAAATCCAGAGGGCAGGTTGAGACTCCAGTCCAAAGGATGTGAGGGGGAGAATGGCTCCCTGGGCACCATAGAGTTTTACTTTTTGTGATTGCTGTGATTTTGTTGGGTTTTATATTTTATTCCTTTGCATTGACCCACCCAGGGATGTGGCACATAAGATGGGGGTCCAGGCCACTCTCATCAATCAATAAAGAGAAGGGGTCGCTTCTGTGTGATCTCCTGTCCCACCACAAAATCCAGGTGATCCCAGGGAAGGAGGGATTTGCATTCAGTCTGTGTCAGCTGCCCGAAAAGAGGAAGGGGAAAGGAAAGGAATCCCTTCCGCTTTCCTTCTCTTTGGATGATTTTGCAACTGCAAATAACTGAAGAGGAATCAGCCTGATCGACGGAAAACTTCAGAGATCAAACCAGTGAAAACGCCGCCCTCTTCAGAAGTCTCTGTCTGCCGGCAGGCTGGGCATTGTGGAGAAAGCCCGCCTAATGACTGCATTGGGGAACGTAGTTGCTTCCATAGCTTTAAGGGTGGGATTTCTAACTTTGTATTGGGGAATTGTTACGTGTGTATCCAGACTTGGTTTCACTCTTGACTGTACTGATACTTCGTAATTAATAAACATGTTCTTTGAGGAATTTTCAAGTCTTGGAGTTCTGCTTTATTTGTACCTGTCTGTCGGAACCATGACATCCGGCATTTCCCCAGGGGAAGGAGGGAGCCCCCTCCCCTGCACCACCACCCCTCCAGGGCTCCTCCCGCTCTCGGACCCAGGTACCACGCTCACACACCCCCCGTGGCTCCTCTGGCTGCTCTTCTGGCAGGGGGTGCCACAGCCTCTGGAGACGGAGGAGCCCCTGCGCGGCCCGGGGGGAAAGAGGTTAAGGGAGCACCCCTGGAGCCCGGCTGGTAGGGAGCCCTTCTGACCGCCCCTAACTCTCAGCCCACTGTGCTCCCACCGGCTCCCGGTAAGGCTCCTGCGGGGAGAAGGCGGTGGGAGGGAAAAGGGGGCTCAGGTGGCCCACCTGCTGGGGCTGGGGGCGGTGCTGCCTGACCTGGGCACCAGGGGTGGGGCGGGACAGGGGCTTGAGTGACAGTCATCTGTTCAGGTGAGGGGGGAGCCAGGAGGCACAGAAGGGGCCTTTTGTGTTGGGGGGGCAGGAGTGCCTGGGGAGGATGCGGGAGGGAATCAAAGGCAGCTGAAGGACTTTCTACCAATCACTGGAGTTTTAATCCCACCTTCAAAATAAAGGTGGGATTGGAGCCAAGTGACTTGGAGCCAGTCATCAGGGGACTGAGTTCTAGTCCTGCCTTATGCAGGAAAGTCATCAGGGGACTGAGTTCTAATCCTCAGGCATGAAAACCTCCTGAGTGACTTTGGGCCAATCACCAGGAGCCTCTTGAGTTCCAGTCCCGCCTTAGTCCTTTTTGATTGGGGTGTGAAACTTGGAAAAAAATTCTCAGATTAATGTGGGATACCAGAATTAGGGATTCCTAGATAGTGAGATGGCTGAGTGTCCAATCTTGTGTGGTGTCATGGAGGAAAGTGAAATTGTGCGGAAGCATTCGTACCATGTTGGGCAAAGCCATAAGTCTCTGCCTTCTGCTTGTGGGCAAACCAGAGGCATCTCTGTGTGGTCAATGAGAATCTTAGATTGACCTTGGTCTGATCCATCAAAGCTTTTTTTACCAGCTTAAAACAAAATTTGCAAAGGGATTTGATCAGCAATTAGAAGCTATTCTGAAAACTCAGATTGATTACCGATTCATCAGCAATCTGTGTGGCTGGAAAACAGAATAACTTCCATGGGTTCCTCTTCCTGCAAACCTAGATTTTCCCATCCTTATGCACCTCCTTCTTGGACCTGGATGAATACACAGCATTGAAGCTCCTGCTTCAGTCCAGACTACTCAGTCAATGATGCCGCTGCCTTCAGACAGGATCCCTTCAGTCTCCTCCTGGGGAAAATCTCAGGGTCCTCTTTACCTGCACATCTTGTCCAACCTTTCACAGACAAGACAAGCTTGGAAGAGGAGCAGAGAAATGCTTTATGTACAAATTGTAGAGTGGGAAATTAAAGGGCCTGAAAACTGCTATTTTATTTCTCTGGTTGATGAAAAGGAAAATAAATACAGAGGAAATTTCTTAAAGGTACACACCAAAATAAAAACAATCCCAAGCTGAAATCCCAGACAGCTGTTCTGCTCAACACTTTCTGCAAAGGAGGTTTTATCAGGAAATCAAGAAAGAACCCTATAAGAGGGATGAAGATTTCCCTCTCCAGCTGAAAGCCGGTCAAACATGGCATTTCACATCATTCCGGCATCTCCTGGACAAGATCAGGCAATCCGCTTGGTGCTTGGTTCCCACAGCTTCTTCCTGACCTCTTTTCCTACTCGCTCTCTCTCACACAGGCACTTATAGCTGCTGTCAGTAGGAAAAAGTGCCCACATTATTTTTTATAAGGTGTCACATTCCGTAGCAAATTCCTCTGAATGACTTTCACAGAGTTCTCTTTAGCAAGATTTATTGAGCTGAAAGGAAAGGGAGCTACAAGAATTCCAGTCGTTCAACATTTTCCCATTTTGAAACACATAGATATGATTTTCTTTGACTCTTGCATACTATCTAAATGGAAAGAATATCTCCTTTCAAGTAAAAGGAAGTTTTAGAATTCTTCCAACCTCACATGTTATACCTCATGTTTTTATATTTATTCTACCTGTAAGATGCTCCTTTGTGTTCAGGTGTGGCCTCAGAAGGATAATGTAGCACTTGGGGATGAAGATGCAGCCCAGCAGACCAGCACTGGAGGCCAGGATGGAGAAAACCTGAACAGCCACCATGTATTTCCCTTTGGTGCTAAGGTAGGTGGGCACAAAAGTCACCCAGACACTGCAGAAGACCAGCATGCTGAAGGTGATCAGCTTGGCTTCGTTGAAGGCCCCAGGCAGATTCCTGGCCAGGAAAGCCACCGTGAAGCAGATTGCAGCTAGGAAGCCCATGTAGCTGAGGGTGACGTAGAACATGACAACAGCCCCTTCGTTGCATTGCAGGATGATCTCTCCAGGCTGGGAGTGGAGGTCAGAGTCAGGGAATGGGGGAGAAACTCCCAGCCAGAGGGAGCAGATGATCATTTGGACAGCAGAAGAAGAAAGGATGATGGAGTTGGCCAAGCTCTTCCCCAACCATCTCTTCACTCGGTTTCCTGGTTTTGTGGCCAGGAAGGCCAGCACCACCGTGATGGTTTTGGCCAAGAGAGAAGAAACAGCAACTGAGAAGATGATGCTGAAAACCGTGTGTCTGAGAAGGCAGGTGGCTTTCCTTGGTTGACCAATGAAGAGAGAAGGAGACAAGAAGCAAAGCAGGAGGGAGACCAGGAGGATGTAGGAGAGGTCCCGATTGTTGGCTTTGACAAGGGGAGTTTCTAAGTATTGAATGAAGATGAATAAGACAAGGCCTGTGGTTAGGAACAAGAGTAGAGCAAAAGAGACCAGGATGATGCCCAGATGTTCTTCGTAAGAGAGGAAGGTTATTACTTTCGAGATACATTGGACTCTGTCCATATTTGGATATTTATCATCCGGACACTTGGTGCACTTTTCTGGATCTGAGAAAGTCAAAAACCAGTATTTCTTTAATATTCTGTTTTTTTACATTTCAAGAAGTAGCCTTTTTTGAGAAATGTTCCATGAACATTTTCCAAGATGTGTTGCTTAACCATTCCACAATAAAAAACCTGATAATATAATTTTCTAATACCTATGTAGCTACAATATCTAAAATTGGAGGATTTCTAGTTCATTTTGAATAAACAGAAAAGAGTTGAGCTTCAATGCATATTTTAATTTGCACTTTCATCAAAATGCTGTGGATAAATCCAGTTCCACAAAGGCTGACCTTTCCGTTGGTGTCACCCACCTTCCCGAGTGGAGATGGTCCCCTCCGGACAAGGAACGCAGTCGTAGCAGCAAACTGGCTCTCCTTCTCGCACCCGCTTGACAAATCCAGGATGACAATTTTCCACACATTTGGACTGTGGCAGAGACTAAGCAGAAAAAATAGGAATGCCAAAGAAAATAGGTTAGGACTCACAATCCATGGAAAAGGAGAGGAGAAATGGACATTAGACAAGTAGATTCTGGGCTTCACTTAGGTGAACATGAAATCTCTGACTCCTTCCAATCAGGTGTAGGAGATGGGACCCTGGCAGATTCTTTCCTTAGTTCCTCCCTTTTGCTTCTGGCATAACACATGGCAACAAAGTCCTTTTCTAGTTAATAAAGTTAGAGGGAGGGATTGAGAAAAGAATTAAGCATTAAGTGACAATCGGTTCCTCCTAATGGTTGTATTAAAAGGCATTCCTCTACTTTTCATACATTATGGCTTTGATGATCTACTCATATTAAATTTTTGAATAAATTTGTTGTCAAAGATTTATTAAGTTTTATTTTATTAGATTTATTTAAGTAGAATAAAATGTGATTAAGAAGGAAACTTCTGACCAGTAGGATCTAGAAAGGTTTCTTCTGGACTACATAAAGCCTTGCAAAGCTGCTCCCCTTTGACACTCATTCAAAAGAGTCTCCCAGTTAAGATATAAAGGAAAAATTCCTCATAAATTGTAGCTGTCAACTTTAAAGCAGATGTTCTTTGTTGATTTGTATTTTTATTTGTTCAATTCCTATGGCTGCCATGCTGTGAAATAAGATTAAGGGTGAGGGCTCCTTGGTGCTCTCTGAGCTTGCTTGTTTGCTTACAGATGTTTCATTACAAACTAGGGAACATCATCCATACTGGTCATCTAGCACTGATAATGTTACCTAGTTTGGGTAATGAAACGTCTGCAAGAAAACAAGCTAGCTCAGAGAGCACCAAGGACCCCACGTGTCAACCCTGAGCTACAAATATTCTCCTTTATTAAGACTAAAGTTTTCTGCATAGATTCTAGAACTCTAGTGAGATTGAGGTGAGAA
Source organism: Azemiops feae (assembly GCA_023970755.1). NCBI lineage: Eukaryota > Metazoa > Chordata > Lepidosauria > Squamata > Viperidae > Azemiops > Azemiops feae. Next base: position 57,864 of record JALGBA010001477.1, read on the forward strand.
CATGAGAACGTGTCCCTGAAAAAGATTAAATCTTTGGCTGCAACTGATGGGACCTGAGTGTGAGTCCTGTGTCAGAAGGAGATATTTCTAAGGCCTCTCCAGTTATCCAAGAAAAGGTCCTTTGTGTTGAAGAACTGCAATTAGGAGACTCCAAATGGCATTGAAAGACAGATCCACATTTAATATTAGTTCAATTGGGCAACTCTTTTTCGCCCAGGGGGAGTGAAGGAAGCCAAGACTCAGGATAAACAATGCCATTCAAGGGATTTTCAGATGAAGACCCTCTTAATAGGAAAGGCCAAATCTAAGTAGCCTTTCCTGTCAAAATCTCTCTTCTTACTTCTGATATCAGGAAGATCTTTTCTTTGAATCAAAGTTGTGTTTTAGTGTTTCAGGTTTCTGGATCAAGGTATTATGTGAACTGAAAGTCTTGGACCTCCTTCCTGGGGGCAGAAGCCCAATTGCTCCCCCCAGTTGGGTGAAAGACAGATATGGCTAACTTTGACCAGGTCTGGACTCCTTAAAAATATCACAGACCATGGACCTGCCCTTTCAGGGAGCCATTTCCCAATGGCCTCTCGCTAAGCAGGACAAGATGAAGCTTCTCTCCCAATGGGACCAACAGGAGCTCCATCCAGTCATGATTCAATTTCATCACATTCAGTCCAAACCTCAATTCAGGGACTGTTTAACAGAATTCCCTCCCACTTTGCTATTTGAGGACAAGCAAACCTGACCTTATTAACAACACAACCTCCAGCACTTGAGGGTTTCTCATCCCAGGTTTGACATGGCTGAATCAGCTAAAAACAGTCTTCAATATTACAGCATCTGAAGAACACCTTGGTCAATAGTACTGAAGCCTCCCAAGTGGTCTATAGAAAGAAAACTGTAAGGTTTCTGCTCCCCATGTTCAATTCTCAGTGAAGGTCACTGACCCTGGTAACTAGCCTTAGTCCACATGAAATGGGTCCTAAATCTTTAGAAAAAGAGGAAAGACACCAAACTTTCTCCAACCTTGTTGAGCAACTTTAGCTGTGAAACAGCATCTTCATCGATAGTAAGTCTCTGTTTTTCCAAACTCCCCATTTGCTGCTTGATGGGATCCTCCTTGGGGAGAATCAACCCACTGAAGATTCCCAGATCTGCTGCTACATCTCCATTTTGATCCAAGTACAGTTCTTTATCAGAAATATTGCAAAACTCATTCTTCTTCAGGAAAGGATGGAACTACAAGGGGAACATCCAGGAATTTTAAAATCTGAAACCCTTTTTTAAAAATCCCATTTAGCCTTTACACATTTGAATCTTTCTTCTGCAGTTGTCTAACATCAAAATATGCTTATTTAGAAAAACAGGTGCTTCTGCTATCTTCATAAATTAAAAGAAAAGGTTCAGCAAAATTTCTCAACTACATACTGGCAATATATATATTAACAAAATATAATTCATGCAATTGGTAAGTTATAGGAAACATTCTAGAGCAGGTGACAAATAAAATGAATCATAGAAAAAAAGAGATTATTCATAAACATCTAGAAAACATTAGGTTGATTATGAGAAACCGTTTAGTGACCGTGGGCACTGAAAAAAGTGACTTATGACAGTTTTTCAGACGCTCATTGCAGCATCCCAGGGTCACGTGATCAAAATGAGAATTCTTGGCATGTACTTATGATGGTTACGGTGTTTGAGGGTCACGTGATCTCCTTTTGGGGCTTCTGACGAACAAAATCAACAGGGAAGCCAGATTCACTTAACAACCGTGTTACTTGCTTAACAACTCCAATGATTCACTTCACCAGAAAAGGCAAGAAAGGTCGTAAAATGGGGCAAAACTCACTTAACAACTATCTTGTTTAGCAACAGACATTTTGAGCTCCGTTGTGGCCGTAAACCCACCACTGCCTTGTGCAGCCTCTTCCAGCAACTGAGGGAAGCTGCAGAGAAGCTCCAGGTCTCTTCAATGCTGTTCCAGAGGGAGGGAAATGGGGAAAGGAGCTCAGCCACAAGAGAGGAGATTCCGGCTGAAGGAGAGGAAGAACCTCCTGAAAGGAGGAGCCGTTTCAGAGCTGAGCCCTTAAAGCAGAGGAGTTCAGCCTCCCCTTCACTGATGACGCAAAGACTGAGCAGCCATCGGTGGGAGAAGCTTTCACTGGGATTCCTGCAGAGAGGAGGGTTGGGCTAGATGGCCTCAGGGTGTCCTTCAAAGTTACAGATGTAAACTTCTACTATGCTAATCACAAACGCATAAAGACAGGAGTATATTTAAAAATGCATACATCCTTTTACAATTAGCAGCGTTTAAAACCAAAATTTATCTGTCATGGTGCCTGCGGTTTAGAATATTGTGTCTCTAGCAATTAGATTGGCCAAACCTGTTGATCTTTTGCAACATAAGAAGGTTGAGACGGTTCCCCTGCTTCCCCTCTGGATTCCCTCTCCAAAGGAACCGAGATTACTGGATCCATATTGGGACCCCCATACCTGCCATGGCTGCAGCCTTGGAGCCCCCAAGATCTTTTCTCCCTCCTTCCTTCTCCTCCTCGATCTGAAGGAATAGGCGGCATTCAAGGCCTGGGCCAGATTCTTCATGAAACTGTAAAAATGGTAATAATTTGTGACCCTTTCCCTGTTCCTTTTCTCCTGGGTCTCCAGTGGGGCTTTCTGGGTGCATCTTCTCTGGCCTTTGACAGAAAAGACGTGCTTGGAAAGAGAGCAGCGGAAATAATGATCTTGAAAGGGAACTTCCACAAAGAAATAGGGTTCAAAGGCATCATCCATTGGCCTTTCATTTGTCAGAATAAAAAAGCTCCAAATACTATGGATGTATTTGTAAAGTCTGTTCTTTTTCAGTGTATATCTTCCCAAACCTGTATCGAACCAGACTTTCCCTTCAACGGGTCCTGTCAAAAGCCTAAGTGCCAAATGGAAAGGAAGAATTCTGTCATTAATGGAAACACGTTCCAGGAAGTGAACAAAGACATTGACTTGTCTCCACTTAGTGAGGGCATCCCTGAGGGCTGCTGTATATCCAGTTGTGGAGAACAGTTGTGATATAACCACACAAATTCCATTTCTGACAAGCATAGGAGTGAAAGTCCTCATGAAATTCTCTCCATTCTCTGTGTCTGAAGCAAAGAGGCCAATCAAGGTCCATCTGAAATGGAGGAGCAGCTGGACAATTGCTGGGTAGTGGAATCCTTTTTTGGGGAACATCCGATGGAAAAAGGGGAATTTCCTTTTATCACTCAGAGCCTCTGAAGCAGTTTCATATCTGATCTGAAAAAGCAATGAAGAAACCTGTGTTATATTGGGGGTCAGATAAAGCCCAAAATAATAGCTTTTAATAAATTCAACTTGGTTTTTGTTCTGTTTCTTGCATTGGTAGGCATTGAAGAGGCAGGACTCACAAACAGGAACTTCCTTATTCACAGCTCAACAGAACTGAAAACAAAATGGCTCCACCCCTTTTTATACATCCAGCCAATCAATGCAACGTATTCTCCCACTCAAAATGCATCCCAGTCAGCCTTTGCAGACAGCAAGGCTGGTACAGGAGGCCACGTGGTCTGCTGGCTGAAACAGGGCAGCTCCCTGCACCTGTTTCTAATAAAGCCCAGTACATAACAGTTTTGATGAACAAATTAAATAGATAATTGTTGATTAGCCATTATGCCATATCAAGAAACAGAATATTAAATACAAAGGATTAACAACATTGTATATAAAAATTGAATACAAGAAACAAATGAAATAAAAAAGAATAAGAATAAAAAACATGAATCGTATTTCTGTATCGCTCCTACAATTTATTGCAATCAGACGCACATATGCAGATGTGAAGTGAATTGTTTTGTTCCAATAAAGGGCTGTATTATATGTAAATGTTTAATTCTAACTGCAGAGCCAATATATTGCTTTAACAAAAGTATCTCAAAAGGTAGTTTGTCTAATGTGCAATGCAGGATTCTGATCTCTCTCTTTCTTATGCAGTTGTCATTCAATATTCCAGATTCTTGGTGAAACAATCTTTTGATTTTTTTTTATTTCTATCCCACCTTATTATTTTTTCATTCGTTCTCTAGTTATATAAGAGATGGGGAGGCCACAGCTCCTAATATAATTTGTCAGTTGCAGAATCCAAGAGGGCTTATTTGCAATATTGTATGTTCCAACACAGAGAACTTTGGGACTCTGTCAGGTTCCAGAGGTTTAACTATACACCAAGAATTACAGCCATGTGGAAAAGAAAAGGCGCCCTCTTTGAGTTCTATGGTTTTACGTATCAGGACATAGCAAAAAGCATCTGGTCTTAAGCAGTTCTTAAAACTAGGTAAATATAACCTCAGATGAACAATAACCCATGACATATTACACCATGTCATCATTTATTTTACAAAAAGAAAGGCAAAACGGAGAAGCCGTGTGTGAAAGACGAAGCACACCCTGACTGCTTCCATAGGTATGAAGAGGCTAAGAGGTAGCCTGGTGCTGCTGATCAAGTGACCTTGATTAATTGATCATCAGCAAGGGTGACTGCCTCTATAAAAGCCAAAGTTTCAGGAGTTTGCCAGTCTCCAGCATTGCGTTGTGTGTTAACACAATGCCAAAAGGTAAAGACTTCAGCAATGATCTTAGAGAAGCAATTGTTGCTGCCTCTCAATCTGGACTGGGTTACAAGGCCATTTCAAAACAATTTAAAGTCCATCATTCTATAGCGAAGAAGATTATTCACAAGTGGAAAACATTCAAGGCAGTTCCCAATCTGCCCAGGAGTGAACATCCCAGCAAGTTCACCCAATGCTCAGAGATACTGCAAAAAATCAAGAGTTCCACCTCAGACTCTACAGGCCTCAGTGAGCATGTTAAATGTTCATGGCAGCAGAATTAGAAAAGGACTGAACAAGCAGGGTTTCTTTGGAAGGGCTGCCAGGAGAAAGCCTCTTCTCTCGAAAAAGGACATGGCAGCCCGGCTGAGGTTTACCAAGGTGCACCTTAACAAATCGCAAGACATCTGGAACATTCTCCTTTGGACAGGAGACCAAAGTGGAGAAGTTTGGCCATAACACACAGAGCCACATCTGGCAAAAACCACACAGAGCCTATCAGCACCAACATGCCTCACCAACCGCCAAGCAGGGTGATGGAGGGGTGAGGATTTGGGCTTGTTTTGCAGCCAGAGGACCTGGGCACCTTGCGGTCATTGACTCCGCCATCAACTTCTCTGGGTACCAAAGTATTCCAGAGCCAAATGTGAGGCCATCTGACCGACATCTGAAGCTTGGTGGACTTTGGGTCATGTGAGAGGATGGCGATCCAAAGCACACCCACAAACGGCTGAAGAAGAAAAGAATCCAGACGTTGGAATGGCCCAAAGTCCAGACCCCAACCCAATTGAAATGTTGTGGTGGGACCTCAAGAGAGCCGTGCAGAAACAAATGCCCACAAACCTCCATGAACTGAAGCCACGTTGTAGAGAAGAGGGGGCCAAAATTCCTCTCACAATGATGTGAGGGCCTGATGAAGTTATACAGAAAATGATTACTTCAAGTTATTGCTGCTAACGGTGGTTCTACAAGCTATTGTATCATAAGGTGCATTTAGTTTTTCAAACATGGCTTCTCCATTTTGGCTTTCTTTTTGTAAAATAAATGAGGAGATGGTGCAATATGTCGTGTGTTGTTCTTCATCTGAGATTGTAGTTACCTACTTTTAAGAACTGCTAAAGACCAGGTGATTTTTATCAGATGTCCTGATGGGTAAAATCGCAGAACTCACAGAGTCTGGATTTTCCTTTTCACATGGCTGTATTTCCCCTGATTTTAGACAAAGATGAAATTGCATAAATTCCCAATCCAGCTCTGAGTCAGCAACTGAAGTCCTTTTATCCATCCCCAAAATACTCCTCAGGTCCAGTGATTGGGTTTATCCTAGTAGAGGCATATTTTAAGCCCCAAACTTCAGTTCAATATAAGGATTTGGGGGTAACTTTCGCATTATATACTCTAATAATTGGGAGAAAGCTGGATAGTTTTTTTAAATTTAAGCAGTAAATTCAACCCTGCCCTTGCTCTAAGTGGGCTGCTTTGATGATGGCAGACCCAAGATTCAGTCTCAGAGCAAAGTAACACTGGGTAAGGAAAGGTGTTACTTGCTGTATTGGCTACATTTGTTTTCCAAAGACCAGAACTTTTGACTTTCATTTATCAATAATCAGAGAATTATTATGTCAGTAGGACCCAAGTTATCTCAAGAGTCTACACAATCTAACCCATAGTATAACAGTACCGCATTATCAGTTTAAATCAAAGTGTATTTAGCAAGTTAGAGGCTCAGTGGCTTAAAGACACTGAATCTGTTCTGGCAGTTCGAGTCCTGTCACTGCATGGCAGGGTGAGCTCCCGTCGCTTGCCTCAGCTTCTGCCCACCTAGCAGTTCGAAGGCCTGTGACAACGCTAGTAGATAAATAGGTACCACTTTGGTGGGAAGTGTGGCGTGTTTCATGCAGACTGTTGGGCCCCTGCCAGTGCTGGACTTGCTGGGATGTGACACCCAACTGTGAGGCGACATCGGTGGTGAGAGAAGCCTGGATGATGCCACAGGAGACCTCTCGTCTTTCTGGTGCGGAGCCTGTTCACCCCCTGTGGGGTACCTGGATGAGCTCATGAGCACAAACTGAGCAGACTAGCATTCCTCGGCTGCAAAACAAACACTATGTAGTCTCCTGGCTATTTATACCTTTGCCATATGCTAAATAAATAAACAGTTTAGCACTTTAGGCATGTACATGAGAATCCTTCCTTAGTCCTGGTAAGTTATTAATATCTAGACTTAATAAGATGCTTTCAAATATGTACTCTTTTATGTTACACCTAGGTAAGTATTGATCCTTCTTCTCGTGGCTCCACTGAGCCCAAACCTCCCTCTCAAACAAGGGCTTGTGGAAAGGGCTTGGATCAGGGCCAACAGTCTGAGTTCCATTTTAAGGGGAATCAATTTCCTCCATCATATTTCTCCATTTACTGTATCAAATGCTGCAGTAACATCTATAAAGCCAGAAAACCGTTGTTTACCCGACTGACATATTGTGTAATTAGCTATTTCAAAAGAAATCTGTTGTCAATATTAGATTATTAATTTACTCATTAATTATTATACAACTGTGTGAAATTTTTTCCTCTACTTAAAACCTTCTTGTTCTTCTGCAAGGAATATACGTTTGTTTTACCCAACCTCAAGTTTACTTAAGAGGAACATGGTATATATTTTAGCCATAATATCCATTAGTCTAACTAACCAGTAATTGCTAGAGTCCTATTTATTCCATTTTCTTTGTATAAAGAAACACTACTATTGCCAACTTGAGTACAACTGGATATGTCAGGTATTATTGCTATGTGAAAATGAACATGCCAATAGTTATAATAATAATAATAAAAAAGTTGGAAGGTATCTTGGAGGTCATGTAGTCCAACCCCCTGCTCAGGCAGGAAACCCTATACCATTTCAGACAAATGGCTGTCCAGTCTCTTCTTAAAAACTTCCAGTAGATCCGGGTGAGACCTTTCCTTCCCTCTTGTTAATTTACCTTTTTCCCTGCTAACAGCTTTAAGAACCATTTCCCTATTTTGAGAAAGCAGCGTTTGATTACTGGGGAAAACGGGCTTTGGAAAAACAATTATTGTTTTTTTTTTTTTTTTTATTTTGTCTACATAAGTAGTTGGAACTCGAGCATCCGGATTATTGTGACTTTCTCTTTTGGCTTGTTTATCTTCAGTTTAGTTGAAAATCCTTAGGGAGGGGGTGGAATGTTCTTTTTTTATCCCCCCCCCTCCTGAACAGTACTGCCTAAAAAATGTTTTGCTCTCTGGGCGGACTTATGTAGATTCTTTTGGATACAATGCATCCTGGGACTTGGCATGAAGCCCAGAAACTATGACTGATACAATGTAACTTTCTCCATTTGAACTCCCACTTCCTGATTTTGGCGTGATGCCCAGACTGGATTACAACATAACAACTGACTGCCAGTTTTTATCTCTGTGCTGGACTTGACTATTGGTTTTTTTTTCTCTATCTTTCTTTGGAAATATATCTCTGTCTGCATTTTATATTTTATAACGCTGCAATCTATTCTTTAAGCTGAATTTCTTTAAAAAAAAAAAAGAAGATGGAATCCTACTCACAGATTAATTATGGACTTATATTAGAAAAAATCTTGGAAATGAGACTGGAACTTAAAGAACATATTAGATCGCTTAGTTTCAAGGAGGACTCAGAATTAAAAATTGAAGCTCAACCTTTGATTGACTATGATACACAATCAGATCTACAACTTAATGAGATGGATGGAATACATTTACAATCTATTGAATCTACTGAATTTATTGAAGAGGAAGAGGACACATCCTACATGATGGATTTCTTTGATGATCAAAGGCAGAACTCAACTAAAACATTTACAACTTTAAAAGCAACAGGATTGGACTTCCAAATACGAGGCACAAAAAACGTTGACAACATGACAGTACAGACAACACTGGATAAAAGAGAAAAAGAATATGATTGGACTCAATGGTGGGAAAAGGCCTTTAGCCAGTTACTAAGATAGGAGGATTTAGAGGCCCTGTTGTGGAAACCTACCTGGCACAAGAAGAAAGCTAGAATTAGATTTAAAAATAAGAGTTAAAATTTTATTTGATGGGTAAAAAGGGCTTCTGGACGTTGATTGAACTAATATTTTTGAGATCTTTAAGGTTACTTTGGTATGAGTCAACACTAGATTTAAATTATGGATTTGATTATGATTTGGAATGGCAATAAGAAAAATTGGAAAATTTATAATTAAAGGAGTTAGATTGAGATTGAGACTGGTGAAATATTATTGATATTTTTATTTATAAGAATTGAATGGTAATTAGTGAGGTATTAAATGGATTAAATTGAAACAATTGAGGAATCTTTTAGGGACGTGGACTGATCTATGAAAATATTGGATAGAATATATGAAATAGAATATAGTTGAGAAATATTAAGATATAATAGTTATATTATTTGTTTATGATAGAAATAATTATTGTCCTATTATTATTATTATAATGTTATTATATTACTATGTCTAATGCAATAGTTTTAAAATATATAAATTCATGTTTATTTACATAATATGTATGTGAAATAGAATAAGAGATATAATTTGATTGAGAAGCATAAATTGAAATTGGAATAATAGAGGTGAGAAACAATTTATATTTTAGGAATGCTCGAATTGTATACCATAAGAGGGAACTTTTAAAGTAGTAGTTTAAATTGTATATGTATGACTGTATTTTTTGTTGTGTTCTATGGAGTTCCCTATCTCCACGATGTGTTATAAGCACTTGGCTGTAAAACAAACAAAAACTAATAAAACTTGTTATGGAAAAAAAAAAAAAAACTTCCAGTGTTGGAGCATTCACCACTTCTGGAGGCAGGTTGTTCCACTGGTCAATTGTTCTAACTGTCAGGAAGTTTCTCCTTAGTTCTAGGTTGCTTCTCTCCTTGATTAGTTTCCATCCATTGCTTCTTGTCCTGCTTTAAGGCGCCTTGGAAAATAGCTTCACTCCCTCTTCTTTGTGGCAGCCCCTGAGATATTGGAACACTGCTAATCAATGTCCCCCCTCATCCTTCTCTTCATTAAACTAGACATACCCAATTCCAGCAACCGTTCCTTATATGCTTTAGCCTCCAGTCCCTTAATCATCTTTGTTACTCTTCTCTGTACTCTTTCTAGAGTCTCAACATCTTTTTTACATCGTGGTGACCAAAACTGGATGCAGTATTCCAAGTGTGGCCTTACCAAGGCATTGTAAAGTGGTATTAATACTTCACGTGATCTTGATTCTATCCCTCTGTTAATGCAGCCTAGCACTGTGTTGGCCTTTTTGGCAGCTGCAGCACACTGTGGCTCATATTTAAGTGATTGTCCACTAGGACTCCGAGGTCCCTCTCACAGTTACTGCTATTGAGCAAGGTACCCCTATATTATACCTGTACATTTGGTTTTTCTTGCCTAAATGTAGAACCTTACTTTTTTCACCATTGAATTTCATTTTGTTAGATAGTGCCCAGTGTTCAAGTCTGTCCAGATCCTCCTGTATCTTAAGCCTGTCTTCTGGAGTGTTGGCTATTCCTGCCAGCTTGGTGTCGTCTGCAAATTTGATGATTTCCCCATCTATCCCTCGTCCAAATCACTGATGAAGATGTTGAAGAGCACTGGGCCCAGAACAGAGCCCTGGGGCACCCCACTACACACTTCCCTCCATGTAGATGCGGTTCCATTGAGGACCACACGCTGAGTACGACCGGTCAGCCAGCTACGGATCCATCTGGTGGTGATGCTGTCTAACCCACATTTTTCTATCTTATCAAGTAGTAGGTTGTGATCTACTTATCAAACGCCTTACTGAAGTCCAAGTAAATTATATCCACAGCATTCCTCTGATCCACTAATTTTGTCATTTGGTCAAAGAATGGAATAAGATTTGTCTGGCATGATCTGTTTTTGACAAACCCATGTTGGCTTTTAGTAATGACTTTGTTTGCCTCTAGGTGTTCGCTGATTCGTTGTTTGATTATCTTTTCCAGAATCTTCCCAGGTATTGAGGTCAGGCTGATAGGTCTGTAGTTTCCTGGGTCCATTTTTTTTCCTTTTTTGAAGATGGGGACTACATCAGCTCTTTTCCAGTCCTCCGGTAGTTCCCCCGTGCTCCAGGATCTTTGAAAAATATAGTTCAATGGTTCTGAGATCACATCTGCCAGTTCCTTTAGAACCCTGGGGTGTAATCCATCTAGTCCTGGTGATTTGAACTCGTCTAGGCTGGACAGGTGCTCACTTACCGTTTTCTTGCCTATCTTAACTTGCGTTTCTATTCTGTTTTTTATGGCACTATTTTTGGTAGGTTGGTCTGTTTTTTCCCTTTGTGTAAAGAGAGATGCAAAAAACGAGTTTAATAGTTCTGCTTTCTCCCTGTTGCTTGTCACCTTCTTGCCACTTTCACCCACTAATGGACCAATAATTTCTTTCACTTTTTTCTTGTTTTTTACATGTTAAAAGAAGCTTTTTTTGTTATTTTTGACTTTGGTCGCAAGCCTTAGTTCATTTTGAGCCTTAGCTTTCCTCACTTCATCTTTGCAGGCTCGGGCTATTTGCTGATATTCTGATTTAGTTATGTGCCCCTCTTTCCACTTTCTATACTTGTTCTTTTTATCTTTTATTTTACCAGAGAGTTCTTTATGCAGCCATGCTGGTTTCTTTTGACAGCTGTTATTTTTCCTCTTTGTTGGTATTGTGCTAGACTGGGCTTTTATTATCTCACTTTTCAAAATTTCCCAAGCTTCTTGAGTTGTTTTCCCCTTCAGGATTCTCATCCATGGAATCCTTCCCAAGCCCTCTCTAAGTTTATTGAAATTAGCTCTCTTAAAGTCCAAGACTCTAGTTTGACTGTGTTCTATTGCTTGAGCTTCCATAATGTTGAATTCCAATATTGCATGATCACTTCCTCCCAAGGTGGCTTCAACACCTTCTCTTATTTCATCTCTGTTAGTGAGAATTAGATCCAAAATGGCTAATCCCCTAGTTCCCTTCTCTACTTTTTGGGAGACAAAGTTGTCTGCTAGGTTTGCAAGGAATCTGTTTGATCTTCCACTTGGTGCAGAGTTTGTCTCCCAGTTGATGTCAGGGTAGTTAAAGTCCCCCATTACTATTGTGATGTGCTTCCTACATACCTTAGTTAGCTGACTAGCAAAAAGTTCATCTATCTCCTCTGTTTGGTTGGGTGGCCTGTAGTATACACCTATGGCAATGTCATTCCTCCCCCTTTTATATTGACTCAAATGCATTCAAGACAGTTTTCATCATTGTTGTGCTCTATTTCTGTAGAGATGTAGTTATTTCTTACATATAGAGCAACTCCTCCTCCTCTTTTATTTGGTCTGTTTCTTTTAAATAATTTAAATAACTCTAGCTGTGTGTTCCATTTGTGGGTTTCATCCCACCATGTTTCCGTAATGGCAACAATATCATATCTGCCCTCATTAACCTGAATTTCTAGTTCACCCTGTTTGCTGTTCATACTCTGTGCGTTGGTGTATAGACATTTAAGTCCTTTATGACTGACCCTGTGTTTACTTTCTACGTAACCTGTGTGGTGCCTGAGTTCCCCTATTGTCTTACCACCTATTTGGTTAGTGCACTTTGTGTGGCACTAGCTGTTAGAAGCTTGATTTTGCTTGACAGCAAGGTTGATATTCTTGTCCACCCACACATCTATGTTACATGCACTGATAGCCCTATAATTTTTAGATTGCTGGGGACAGGGATGTTCTGTATCAATTAACTCACTGTCCCCACTGTTTAGTTTAAATATTCCTCCAGAAAATCTATGAATTTATAGCCGAGTAACTCAGTCCCTTTCTTTGATGGATGCAAACCATCTCTTTAGCCTCCACATCACAGTCCTTGCTGGCATTCTTGATTATTTTAGAAATACGCTTCTTGTCCCTACTGGCAGTAGCACCAGTAGTTCACCCACAACTGGGGCTATTTTTTGAATGGCCAGGAGAAAGTCCTCTACAGGGACCTTACTGCTTTTCAGGCCTTTTATGAGGAATTTAAACATAAACATAATAGAAAAAATATAATTGATATGTTTGCTAATATGGAGAAAAGCAACTCTTGAATTCCATGTAGAAGGTATGCTTGGATCTGTTGCTCACCCACCACTATCCCGCTCACTTTACCAGACAGAGAATAACACACACCAACCTGGGGGACTTTGTAGGTGTCTGCTAATGTTGATATCTGGATGGAGATTTCCCGGCCAGCTGAATCAAGAAGAGCCAGGAGGTTCTCCTTCCTTCCACAGCCGTAGTTGGGGACATTCCCTTCTCCAGTAGAGAGAATGTCCAGCAAGGCATCTGAAGTACGTGAAGGGCTGAAAGAGTTGTCATGAATGTTGTAGCCAAGTGTGAGATTGTGCAGGAGCTGGGGATTCTTGTTGACCACTTGAATGGCAAAAATGAATGGTAGGGTGTATAAAACACCAAAAGAAAACTCACTGTAAAAAATGTTCATGTAATTATCATCAATAGCAACAACATTTTTTTCAAGAATTTATTCCTTTTTGTTTCCACAAGCCTACTGAGTCTTAAGCCAATAATCAGTTATACAAATAGGGGAATGGGCTGAGCAGAGGCAACGACAACTGTTTCAATCACTACTTTAAACAAAATGAATTCAAGTAATAAATTCAGGAGTGAATGGGGAGAGGAAAATAATCTGATTGCCTTTGGGATTTTTTTAACCCCATCTCTAGTTTTGAGTCTCTTCTACAAAATAAGAAAAAAGAGGAAATCAAAATCATCCAGGAAATTAGAGAAGTCCTGTAATATAGAAGCAAGTGAAAAGAAGAAGAAAAGAAGGAAAGTGTGAGAATTAGAAAACGGGGGGAATGCAAGTCCATCACCTTGAACGACTTACGATGGAGATGGAACAAAAGGAGCCATGTTGAAAGGCAACATTATATTCGATAATACTGTTTCCGTTGTGACTATACCAATGAGATGGTCTCCTGGCCTGTAAAAGCTCCATGGTTTATTTTCATCCTGGTGCTCCAAACTCAGTGGGCATTTCATTCTAATCTTCCCAGAGACCAGCTGGGACACCAGCAGCAGCAGAACCAGAAGCAGCAGGTCCATAATTCATAGGGCTTTATTAATCCTCTTCCTGTTTCTAACACAAACAGCAGAGAACAATTGGAAGAATTCAAAGCACTCTACGAAGGTGGAGATGCCAGAGACTTTCCTGATAGAAACAGAGAAACACTCAGCTTCACCTGGGAGGAGAGAGAGGTACAATCAAGAGCAGAACCCCTGCCTGTCCCAAAACGTGTTCCCTCAGAGCTTGACCTAAGGAATTTATCCTTTTCTGATACAAGATCCTTTGCTTATGGCTTCAATCTGCTGTCTCTATCAAAGGCACAGGTGGTCATAATTACAGTGAGAAGCAACTTCTCCTCTTGGGATCCTGAACTTCTTCTGGGCTCCAGCAGACACTGGAGAAAAGCATGTTAGTGAAAAATCACAGATACACTCCTGGGGGTTCTGTTCTGTTGTGATTGTGGTTCTTCTTGTCAGGACATGTCCAGAAAGTGATGCTGGAGGAAGGTAGCTCAATAACAAGGGAACTGATGTCTTCTGTCCTTCAACGTGGTCTCCTTGTCTCCAGAGACTGCTGGGGAAGGTCACCCAGAGCTGTGGAGTTTGGTGCCACTGTAGATTGGTGACACTTAACTCTTGTGTTACCTCTCTTCTAGCCACCAAGGAAGCAATCAGACCCCTTGGATTCTGCCTAACGTTAAGAGGAGTGGGGCCTGTTTGGGATTTTCTTTTACATCAGAACTTCATATATTAATCATAAATTGCACCTGATTTTAAAATTCCTTGTGCCTGAAGTGAAATTTTGTTTCTCCTCTTTTCTAAGCAATATCAGTTTTGGGATGAGAGGCAGGAAAGTGACAGCCTGTGGGCTGCATCGCTGGCTGAATAGGGAGAAGGTCATAGAGTTGGTGGAAGTTTTTTCTTCACACTTTCAGCATTGTCTTTACGTATTGATGTAAGATTCTTTATATTTTGAAGTTTCTTTCTGGTTTATTAAATCAAGAATGGACTGAAAGGTCTGAAGCTGAGATGTATTAATTTATTTATCAAATTTATTGGCCTCCCGTTTTCTGGCAGGGTAACTCTGGGCGGCTTACAAAGGTGGAGGCGGTTCCCACAGCCAAGATGGTGGGACCTGTTTACTAACCACCTGATTTTTGGAGATCTGATGCCCCTCCCCCCTCTGGTTGTGTGAATGCACTTGGTGGGGTGTGACATTCCCATCTCTGAGGCTGTGGGGTAAACCCCTTCCACAAAAAACCTCCAAATGCTTTGAAGCTGCTCTTGGGGCACCTGTGTCCCTATTTATTTGGATCAATTGTTCACGGATTGTGTCTCTTCTCTGGATGAGGCTCCCTGATGTGTCCAGATTTGCCTAGAAGGGAGAACTGGGGAGGGGGCTGAGTGGCGGGAACAGATGATAGCCTGTATCTCAGGCTCTACTCTCTGTGCCTGGCTTACCAGGTCCTTGGTGGCTCTGGGTTCAAGCCATTTGTCTGAAATGGTATAGGGTTTCCTGCCTGAGCAGGGAGTTGGACTAGATGACCTCCAAGGTCCCTTCCAAGTTTTTTATTATTATTATTATTATTATTATTATTATTATTATTATTATTATTATTATTATTATTATTATTATTATTATTATTATTATTATTATTATTATTATTATTATTAAGCTGTTGTTTTTGAGGGCCAGCTTGAGGCATTAAAAGGGCTTCTCTCCTCCATGAGGGTCTCTTCCGTGTCTCACTGAAGCCTGGATGGGGAAGGGAGGAAGCCCCTTTTCAGTCAGAAATGAGCCCTCCCTGGCTTCCGGTCTTGGAACGCGGCACGCGCAGTCGCATGGAGAGAGCCGTCTCTCCCACCGGCTGCTTTCCCTTCGCCGGTAGACCCTTAACCGGGTCGAAAGTCGCCCCGTAGAGGCGACCACCGCTTGAGGAGGCTCCTGCTTGACTGGGGAAGAGCGGCAGCTCTCCTCAGTTCAAGCTTTTCTCCTTAGGGCCGTCGGAGGAAAAGATCACCCAGTAAAATGGACGATCACTTCGTCGCACCAGCTGAAAGCCAGAAGAACAACTAAGCGTAAAGAACCCCCGTGGAGAACCCGGGTGAGACCTTTCCTACCCCTTCTTTCCCTAATTACTCTCCTGTCAAAAGCTTTTGTGTTTAAATTACTTCCCTGCTGTGAGGGAGCAGCGTTTGGGCATTCGGGAAAAACAGCTTTGGAAGAAAAAAAAAAAAAACCAGTTAATTTGTATGGACTATTTAAATTTTGGAATACTGAGGGGACCTGAAAACATTTTATTCTTGATTATCATTGCTATAATTACGTATAATTACGTATCTATTACTCTGAGAGGCATTTTTTTCTTCATTTCTTTCAACACGAAAAATAAAAAATCTATTAATTTGGAAACAAAGAAAAAAGATTTGATGGTCTGCTGAGGACATCTGGTGTCGAAAAGTGGTACTGCAACTGTATATTTTTTTCTTATTATGGCTGGGAATGGCTATATAAGCATAAGGATAAGATAACTGACACAGCTGGTATTGAAAATTGGAGCTGAACATTTGTTTGATCTCTACGAAATTGAGCCTTCTCTAAAAGATTAAAAAATCTTTCTATTACTGATATGGAACCTAACACACAGCTGGACTATGAGCTCATATTGGAAAAGATTCTGGAAGCCACAGAGGATATGAACTCTTACTTTCAAACTTGGACAGATCAAATTATAAACCGAAAGACAGCACAGAAGAAGCAACAATATGAACAACCTAAAGAGGAACCATGTCAACAACTCAACTATGAAACTACACTGAGAGAAACTGTGGAAACCAAAGAACAAACTAACTTTATACAACTCCAAACGCAATCTATGGAGAAGCCTGAGGATCAAAGAATAATTTTAACGGAGATGTCTGAAGCATTAACATCAACAGAGACTGATACTCAGATACAAGTTATTGAAAATCGTGAAAAGGTGGATAAACAACTGGCAAATATAACATGGAATAAAACGGCTTTTACCATCCAAAGACTACTAAAAGAAAGGAAAGAGAACTTTGACCAATTTGAAGCGTTAAAGAATATGGACCCTTTAACATTGTGGTTTGATGATACAGGAATTTTATTATGGAAACCATTATGGCATAGAAGGAAACCTAGAATTAGATTTAAAAATGTATTTTAAAGCTTTACTTAATGGGTTTAAAAAGGCTTTGATTCTTTGACTGAGTTAATAACTAATGGAACATGTGAAATTTCTAAGAGGATACCCTTTGTAACAATACTTTGTTTTAGACATGAGAATTACTGGAGAAGTAAACTTTATTTACTGGTTTAAAAAGATTTTTATAGATATAGATGAACTGATAGAATATATACTTAAATTAGATAGAAATTTATTTGTTTATTTGTTGGTTTGATATTTTTACTTTAAGATAATTAGTTTGAAATAGAAGGAGAACAAGAGGGATGGGTGACAAGAGAAGAAATGGTATTAATGAAGAAAATATAAGAATATTACTGTGGAAATAATATACCAGATATAATTACTATCTAAAAAAAAAAGGATACCCAAAGTGTTAATAATATGTCTATTTAAGGCCAATTGGAATATGGTAATTGTAAGTTAGTAAAGCTTAAAACAGGACTTGGATTTTTAGAAATTGAAATGTGAGTGATATTTGATAGGATTCTTTGAAGCTTATATAGAAATGTATTAATTTGAATATGCAAGACTAAATGAGGGAATTAGGGAATTTTAAATGATTTGATTTGGGCTATATATTTGTGATTGTTTTTTTCTTTTTTTGGATGTTCAATATACCCACCTCCACGGTGGTTCCTAAGCACTTTGATGTAACCCTTTTACCCTTATAAAATCTAATAAAATATATATTAAAAAAAAAAAAAGAAATGAGCCCACCCTGATTTCTGGGTTCACCAGGAGAGACCCCAGAGGAGAGGAGGAGAGACGGCTGCTGTCATCAGGGGTTCATTCTGGGCTCTCAAGAGGCTGCACCTAAACCTGGGTTTTGTCTCAGGGTGGCTGTGAGAACGTTTCCCCACACTTGCTGAAGTGTGTTGTGTGAAATGATCCTCGCAGGAAGAAAAGTGTCTCCAGCCTGTTTTCAGTTATAATCGATTGTTCAACCTCTCTCCACCGAATTAATATACTTTGGGGTCCCCATGTTTCATTGACTCATCGCCCAGCAGGTTCAACCTCAGAAAACAAACCATGATTTAGAGTTGCTAGTGTGAATGCAGGCATTGGTGAAGTAACTAGTTAAAGCAGGTTGTGTAGATAGCATAAGAGACACTTTGTCACTCCTCAGCTGACTGTCTGCCCCAGCTCTATCTTTTCTATTTCTAGTTTCTAGGAATAAAATTAAAAGAGTGTGGTTTGGTTGGTGTGTATCCTCTGCTGATTGATAAGAAAAAGAAATATTTTTTATATAAAAAAGAGGGAAAACTCCTTGATTCCCTGATATCCCCAGTGTTCAATATCCCATTCCTGCCCCCATGAAATTAGGGAAGAGGACCCTCGTCTGTGGGGGAAGAGCCACTGGCCCATTGGGTCTCCTTCTGCTGCCCCCTCCCTTCATGACCCCTGGTTTCTCCCTCCCCACCAGCCCTCTGGGGACCCAGGAGAGGATCCAGGGGGAGACCCTCCCCATCCAGGTCTGGCTTTGGGAGTCAGGAGGTCAGCCCGCCTGAGGTGGGGGCAAGAAGGCCCTGGGGAAACTCCAGGGTTTAAACCAAGATCGACTTTATTAAAAGTGGCAAAAAGTATAAGGTTTCACACACAGAACACAGTTAAAAAAGGTAGATAAAGATAAACAATCCTAACACAATTCTAGCTACAGCTAAACACCTCAGCTTCCACCTTTGCCAGGTTTCCCACCTTCCATGGGAAAGAACTTTTCTGCCCTGGATGAAATTTCCTCATTCTCCCTGCACTGATCTGGATTTTGCCCTGTGGGGATCTTTATATAGTAATCAAATAGATCCCGTCTCTGAGGCTCTTTCCCCCTTTCCTGTGTCTCCCATTCAGGGTTTCTCCCTCTGGGAAGCCAGGGAAGCCTCTCGCTGCAGCTTCTTCCCAGTCCTGGCATTCAGACGGTTTCTCCCTCCGGCAGCCTCTTTCCTGGGAGAGAAGAGAAGGACTCCTTCTGAAGACCTTTCTACACTCCCCGCATTGATCTGGTTTCCCCCTGAGGGGATCCTTGGAGGGGAAGGGAGGCATCTCCTCTTCCCAAAAGAGACTCTTTCCACCCATGGAGCATGGAAATGGCTTCTCCTCCTGGCTCTTCGGCTGCTTCTCCTCCGGCCTCTGAGGTCCTCATGGAGTTGGAGGTGATTCTCCTCCCGGGTCACATTCAGTTCCTTGCGATGACATCAGATCTGGCTCTGAATAATTCTCATTGACTCCTGGATAGAAATAAATTAAAATAAAATAAAATAATAAAATTGTTGGTAGGCAGGTAATTGGCCTATAGTTTCCTGGTGCCACCCCTTTTGCAGGTTCTTTCATTTTCAGGTAGATTTTGCCTGATGTTGGCCCCTCTTCAATGTCAGCTCCTTGCAGAAGGGTTGTTCAGCTGCCCCTCCACAAGTAGGGGTGAACCAGTCAGATGTTTCAACCAAAGACCATGCAGTTCATCTTCACCTGGTGCTCACCATTCCTTGACCTTCCCTGCTCTTCTCTCCACCATTTCTGATGCTGTTATTACAAGTTCTTTCATTTCAGCCTCCTTCTTATTCTAATCCATCTCCCTTAAACAAGCTGCGTTGTTGTTGTATTTCTTTGTATTGTCCCTCATCTGCAGCCAGAACTGCACTCTTTCCTCCTTGTTGGGTGTTGACCAATTCACTGCACTCTCTCCAATGATGGGTAGGTAGAAAAGTTTCTGATCGGATTGGAATTGGAGGCTCTGCCTGTAATTTGCAATTCGAGCTTTGTATACGCTGATCTTCTTGGTCATAGCTGTTATATGCTGCTTTATGATTTCCAGCCCTTCCTTCTTTCTAGGTTATTTTTATTGATTGGGTCTCTTTGTTCTTCAGCTTCTATTCTTTCATCTTTTCCAGCTTGCTTACATCTGATTTCAGTTTGCTGATCTAATTTTCCAGCATGATCTTCCATTTTGGTGATGCAGTATTTGGCTGATTTTTGCATCCCAAGTATTCAGTTGTAACTGTAGCTGTGCTGTACATTAGTTGGTTTGTTTCTTGCAGTGAGCTGGTGCTTCTATTTGATATTACAATATTGGCATCTTTTAATGCTTGTGCCAGCTGCTTCTTTGGCACCAGCTTCAGTGCAGGCAACCTTATTCTGTTCCTTTTGTGCTCTTCTAGATGCTCAGCTATTCTTTGCTTCAAGGCTTCTATTCATGGGTGGGTTTTTCCCCCTTCCTGAGGCAGAGGAGAGGGTCCCTGGTTTCTAAGGAAAGCAATTCAATAGCTGTGCTGGCTCTGCAGTCTGAGCTGCTTCTGCCAAGGCCTCAACTTCTTTGCCCTGAGCGGACCTGGGCAACATTTCCAATTATGCTTCTGTGAATATATTTTTTTTTTGTATAATAAGTCAAGACTGATGTGCTAGTCTCTGTTCTGTTATTTCTGATTCTGGATGTTCTTTCCAGGACTGGAGCCTTCCTTTCAAATATCCTCTTCTTGTGGGATTTGATCTGTATTAACGGATCATTATTTTTGTGTTTTCAGTGTCTGTATATTTGCAAGGGATAAACCCCTTTCCTTATGGCAGTTCTGCAGCTTCTGGCACTGGTTGCTCAGCCCAGAGTCCTGAGCCCAGTTTTCACCAGATGTCCAGGAACTCCAACATGGTCCTTGTTGACTTGGGAGATGACAGAGCCGATGTGGGTTTCTGTAATTGACATCTGATGATCCGGGAGAGACACTCTTTGTCTGACTCCTCCGAGGAGACCCGTCCAGTATGGTTGAACCTCTGGCGTAGCCCTCATCTTCCTCGGAGCAGGCAACCCCCACAACCACGTCAAGGTCCTGCCTCACTGGGGGATTGTGGTTCGTCACACGGTGAGCAGACATTGGGACTGGATGGAAGCTGTTCCACGGAAAGCTGCCTTGGGCAATTGACCGATGGGGACGTTCTCAATGGCGATGGGGTTCAACTGGGGCTCCAGTTGTTTTGGGATCTCACCCATGGCAGCTACTCGTCCTGGGGCAAAAGAAGCATAAATTGAATATTTTAATAATCACGAAATAATAAGCAAGAGACAAAACAATTAATGACACTTAGCAACCAAATCAATATTAAAGACTGCTAATCTTCTTTCTTGTTAGCTTCCTTAGGCCAACCACCCCCACCCCAAACCCCAGATCAGGAGATGCAAGACAACAAAAGGCACCAGGTAACCTCAAGAGAACCCAAATCCTCTCCCTTCAGCTAGGACCTTCTTTCTTTTCTTTCTTCTTTTGGACAAGTCTTTGGTCCTCTCACTTCTTGCAGCCTCCAAGTTGTCCACTGAGTGCAGCCACCTCTGTATGTCGGCCCCATCCCTGGAATCCATCTAAGAATAACAACAACAATAATATATCTTTGAAATGGAAAAAATAAAGAAAAACTGACAACCAAATTAGTTCAAACACTTACCAACCATCATATCGTTGAGCAAGGAAGGACATCTGATCTCTTCCTTCTTCCATCTATGATCGTGATGTTGGGATTGATGGATGCTGGTATGTAGGGATCAACCTGGATTTGGGCCGCCTCCAAGTCTTCTGGCAACACTTGGGAACACCTTTTTCTGGAGATTGAAGAAGAAAAAGAGAATTAAATATAACAGACTGGTACATTATTTTCTTAACAACAACAATAAGCTTATTCTTAATGTGGCTCCAGCACTGGTGGTTTTCAAGAAAAGGTTGGAAAACCATTAGTCCAGGATGAGATAAGGACTCCTCGGGCAGGGGGTTGGACTAGAAGACCTCCAAGGTCCCTCCCAGCCCTATGGGATTCTATACTTACTCCTGTTAGTTCCACCAACTTTGGGGGGGGGGGGACTTTCAGTGCCCTGGGGCTCCCCAGGTTGTAATCAGGAGCAATTTACCTGCACTGGTGGAGAAAAACGCAGAGGTCCACCAACACATAGACCCCAAAGATGACCAAAGTTATTTTAAAGGTGTCCCCAAGGAAGTTTGGTGGGCTGTCACTGGATGGCCGCACCAGCTCAGTCTCTTCCATGTCTGAAAGAGAAAAGGGGTGGAGGAAGAAGAGGAAATTTCTGGTTTTAGTGGCTGGTGGTTCCCCCCCAAGACTAACCATCTCAAGGTCAAACCCCCAAGCAAGAAAAAAATACCCAAGACAAGAAACCACTCACCTACACAACCGTAGGTACGTAACTTCTATGTAACTGTCTAACTAACTAACTAACTAACTAACTAACTAACTAACTAACTAACTAACTAACTAACTAACTAACTAACTAACTAACTAACTAACTAACTAACTAACTAACTGTCTAACTGTCTAACTGTCTAACTGTCTAACTATCTAACTGTCTAACTGTCTAACTGTCGATCTAACTAACCATCTAACTCTATCTCTCTCTACCACTCTCTATCTCCTCTCTCACCCTCAACAAAGACCTGATCCACTCAAGCTTTTATAGCCTGCATGGCCCCATCCATCAACGGAAAAGAGTTCCAACAGAATCAAGGTAAACAGGTAACGTGAAGAGGTCACACAACACTTCTCCCTCCACTCCACACTTGACCCCTCCCTCTCTTGGAATCCCCCCCTTTCAGCTCAGAAGGGGAGGTTAACCCTTTAGTGGCCCTCAGCAGTGTGGAGTCCATCTGGTCCACCTGAAACCTCCAGCAACCATCAGGGGCAGGAAAAGCCCAGGTCACAGCCCTGCTCAGGGATCAAAGGCTCAGAATAAGCCAGCTTCGGTGTCCTTGCCTGGGTCATGAAGCAGACACCTGAATGTGAACCACAGGAGTGCAAGGCTCTGTGTGGCTTCCAGATGAGTTACCGTCCAAACCTTGGTTCCATCCCACCTGCGCCCATCAAAATGATCCCTTTCACTCACGGCGGAAAATTAATCCCTCCAAAGCAGGCCTGGCAGGTTCATCTGCTGTCTCCTAAGGGAGCATCCTGCACAAGACCTGAGAGGTGCAGCCCAAAAGAACGGCTCTTCCACTTCATCGCTTTTCCGTGTCCAGCCAAGGAACAGACTTCTAAACCAGCATCCCTATTTGGGGCATCTTCAGGGCACATCCCAAAGGTGCCTTTCAAAACGGGAATTTCTTGTTTTTCCCCCCCTTGAAAGCATTTCACTTCCTATCCAAGAAGCTTCTTCAGTTCTGACTGAATGGTGGGGAAAGGAAGGGTTTATCCTCTTTGCAGCCATTTGGTGGTCAGCACTCTGAAGGTCCGTCAGTGGCTCTCTGAGAGTCCTTGAGGTCACTTGGGGGTTTCTCTGTCCCCTCAGGGTCACCTGAATCAGGGTGCAAATGGGGGATGGGACCTCCTTGGAACTGCGGAAAGAACTGTGTTGCTGTTCTTCAGAGAGTGCAAAGCCCACCCTCTGGACAGAGGAGACCAGCTGGTTGGAAAGGGGGGGGTTCAAAGAGGCCATCAACAGAGGGGGAGATCTCTCCCGTCTACCACACAGTCCTGAGGACACGGGGTTTGGGGTGGCCCCGTCTCTGTGCAAGAGGTCAGCCAGGTCTCTGCAGGTTTCAAGAATTCAGAGGATTTATCCAAGCCTGACCTGCTTTCTGCCTCCATCCTCCAATGCAGCCCCCAGCAAGACTCCTTGGTGGGAGGAGGGGACCCCAGAGACCTCTTGGGCACCTCTTTCTATGACAAGCTTAACATTGGGGCTCTTTTAACAAACTGGTGCAGTGCACAAGAGGCAGAACTCAATGCTGACCCACAAGTACGGCCCTGTGTGGTCGGTAGAGAGACGTTCTATAGATGTTATTGCAGGAAGCCCGGATTATTCTTCCTGCAACTCTGAAAAAAATGCACTGTTTTAAAAGGACAAACTTACTGACATCAGTTAAAGACATAAATAGGCTTTAATGTGCCCCGTGAACAATTGTTTTCTCCTACCTCTTTTCGGAGACTTTTCACGGAGTCTCGTTCTCCCAAGGAAATTGCCTGCCTTCACCAAATAGTGACGATTGTCAGCTAGAAGACAAAGTAATAGCATTGACATTTTATTTGGAAAATCGGAATAAAGGTTTTGAGAGACAATATCCAGAAGAGCACATAATGTTCTAAATAAATTTGACTTCTTTTAATCTCAGTGATCCTTTAGGACAATTGTTGAGCAGCCAGGGCAAATTATAGTTTAAAGGAATAGAGGAATAGTGACAATAATGGGAAATGCAATTGGTCAATTAATATCCAAAGAACAAAACCTATTGCTATTCCCAGCTTTTCCCCCCAAAGTTTGGTCAGGACAGAAGTCAATGAATAGCTGAGCTCTCCTTAGTGTTACCTACATTCATCCTACCGTTCCTCTGCCGTCAAGGTGGGGATTGGCAACCAGAGTTTGACAGACGTCCACCAAGGTCTCAGCCACCCTGTTTGGGTGTAATCAGGGAAAGCAAAAACGTAACCAAGACTTGGGGTGCTGCAAAGCAGAGGGCCAGTCTCTGTCAAACTCTACTTCCACGAAGGCTTTTATGGCCTACAGGAGCATTCATGTTCAGAAAATCCAGGGCGGGTGAGGACATCTCAGGGCTTTCTCTAGACGTGAGACCTCTTCCTGCCCTCCATCCTCTCCCCCCCCATCCATAAAAACAGCAAAGGGCCAAAGGTGGAGGAGGAGACATTCTGGGCAAGGAAAGACGGACTGGGATCTCTGCTGTTGTTCATCTTAATTTTAAATGCCTAGTTGGGGACCTGTGATCTGCTGAATGATCCTTCAGAGGTATTTTCCTCGCCAGGATCCTCCTCAGCGCCTTCCACATGGAGGGGGCTCCCAATGGGTTGCTTTCCCCTCAAAAGCGGGGCAGACCCTCAGAGGGAGCCCCGATGGGTGATCCCATAGAGCCCAATCCATAATCAGCCCAGGAAAGGTTTCCTGACATTTTGTGTGATGTCACAATCTTTGATCCGGCTGTGGGGAGGTGCTGGGGGTGCATCTCTCACAGACCCCTCAGCAATGGGGTGCTACAAATTCAAAGTTTTGCCTTTTGGATTACAAGGGGGCCCCACAGTATTTATGCAATTAATCAATGAGGTACTAAGGGAGCACCTATTTAAGGGGGTCCTGGTTTATCTAGATGACATCCTTATCTTCACCGAATCAAAAGAGGAACATGTCAACCTAGTCAGAGCGGTTTTAAAGAAACTGCGAGCCGCCCACCTATATGCCAAATTATCAAAATGCGAATTTCACCAGGAAAGAATAGACTACCTAGGTTACCGCATATCCCCACAAGGCATTGAAATGGACCCAGAAAAGGTCAGGGCAGTATTAGAATGGGCACCACCTCGCACAAGAAAGCAACTGCAAAGTTTCCTGGGTTTTGCAAACTTTTACCGCCAATTCATCCCTTCATTTGCCCAGATAGCCCTGCCCCTCACGAGCTTACTAAAAATGAAGGGAGAATCCTCAGTGAAACCTAGCCAGCCACTAAAATGGACAATGGAATGCCAAGCGGCATTTGAGAGATTAAAGAGGCTTTTTTCTGCCGAACCAGTACTGAGGCACCCAGACATGAACAAACCGTTCGTAATACAGATGGATGCAAGTGATGTGGCAGTGGGGGCTGTACTATTACAAGAAAATGATGAAGGAGTATTGCAACCCTGCGTGTATACGTCCAGGAAACTCACTGAAACGGAACAGCGCTGGCCCGTGTGGGAGAAAGAGGCATATGGGATACGTTGGTCATTACTTACATGGTGCCAATTCCTTGAGGGCAATAAAATCCCTTTCCAGGTGTGGACAGACCACAAAAATTTGGAAGCCTTGAAAACACTAAGAAAACTCAACCCCAAGCAAACCCGCTGGTCTCAGCATTTTCACCAATTCAATTTTAAGCTCAAGCATTTGCCGGGGGGAAAGAACTTTCTGGCAGAGGCATTATCTCGCATGCCCCAATATAACAGCATGTGAGCCACTGACTCTAAACCGATCATGGGAGAATCACAACTGGCAGCGCCAGTGACTACCAGAGCCCAAGTTAAATTAAAACCACAGCTGGATAGCCAGACCGGAATTGAATTCCGGAAAAGTTTGGAAACAGATGAATGGTTCCAGAAAAATAAACACGTGTGCACAATGAAAGACGGACTGCCTTGGGTGGGGGAGAAGTTATATATACCGACCACCCAAAGGATCACATTCATGCAACTTTGCCACGACACAAAATCAGCAGGGCATTTTGGATTTGTAAAAACATTACACTTAATTAAACGGCAATTTTGGTGGCCATCCATGAAAAAAGACATAGAAAGTTACGTGGCCAGCTGCCCAAAGTGTGCAACGGCAAAAAGGTTGCAAGGGAAATCGCCAGGACTGTTACAAACAGTGGCAAATCCCTCAGCCCCCTGGAGGGAAATAGCCATGGATTTTATAGTGGAATTACCAGAAAGCAATGGGAATACTGTCATTTGGATGGTCACGGACCTATTTTCCAAACAGGTTCACTTGATTCCTTGCCAAAAGATCCCCACTGCAAAAGCTTTAGCGAAACTTTTCGTGCAACATATTTACAGATTGCATGGGGCACCCCAACACATCATATCTGATAGAGGAGTGCAATTTACATCTGTATTTTGGAAGGAATTTCTATCCCTTTTAGGGACCACCCAGGGACTGATGTCTAGCCATCATCCTCAGGGAAATGGTCAATCAGAAAAATGTAATGCAGTACTTGAGCAATATTTAAGATGTTTTCTAAATTTCCAGCAGTCAGATTGGACGGACCTGTTGCCTTTTGCAGAGGTTGTCTACAATAATGCAGTCCACTCCAGCACAGGTTACACTCCTTTTCAAATAGCTACCGGCCAAAGTTTCAACCCCATGCCAGAACTAACCCCAAACGAACCGGCAATCCCATCACTGAAAGAATGGATGGAACAATTACAAAACACCTGGCCAATAGTTAGAAAAGCTCTAGAGGAAGCTAGGCAAGCATACAAAGCACAAGCAGATAAGAAAAGGGTGGAGCCCACACCATTCATTATAGGAGAAATGGTGTATCTGTCTACAAAATACTTAAAATCCATACAACCCTGTAAAAAACGTGGACCAAAATATATAGAGCCTTTTCCAATTAAAAGAATCATAAACCCAGTAACAGTAGAATTAGAATTACCCAAGAATCTTAGGCAAATACACCCAATTTTCCACTGCAGTTTGCTGAAAAGAGAACAACAGTCACCCTTACGGCTAAAAATCCCCCCCCACCAACACCAATCATGATAGAAGGCGAACAACACTTCGAAATAAGGGAAATCCTGGACTCTAGAAAATATCGTGGGGAAACTCAATACCTAGTAACCTGGAAGCACCTCCCTGCCTCTCAAAACGAGTGGGTCCATAAATGTCATGTCAAAGCCCCGAAGCTTTTAAAGAAATTTCATACAGAGTATCCTAACAAGCCAGACTAACCTTTACACCTGTTTTGTTTTCTCTACAGGTGGACCTCTCTTATTTTTAAGGGGAGCCGGATGTCAGAATCCAATTATATTTTATTTCTAGCTAATCTATTCTGGGAAAACCCAATTCTTACTCTCTTTTGGATTCTGTCATACTACAAAGGGGGGGGGGAGTAAACACGGGTGTTTATGACTGGCATTCCTCCTATCAACTACAAAGAAACATTCTCTGTGGATTCCCTCTCTGGAGTACTAACAATAACAATAGGCAATCAGCCCTTAATCTCCCTCCCTATGAAGCCTCCTTTTACCGGCAGCAAGGAAAAAGGGGGGGAAGATTGCAACGTTTGGGATCCGATGGATTTAACACCCAGCCATCTGCCAATTTGGATTGACCGGAAGGAATGTGGGGTGGGACTGTTTGGGAACACTTTAAAACATTGAATGATCAGGGGGGTCTCCCAGATCCTGTCTAGCATGCCTTCAGTCAGTTTTTCTTAATAAAGATTCCTGTTGGAAGAAACGTTCCAAGAGTTCTGTCTTCTTAAGATGTAAATTGAGGTGGGTCCTTACAGTTTGTTTTCTGAGGTTGAACCTGCTGGGCGATGAGTCAATGAAACATGGGGACCCCAAAGTATATTAATTCGGTGGAGACAGGTTGAACAATCGATTATAACTGAAAACAAGCTGGAGACACTTTTCTTCCTGCGAGGATCATTTCACACAACACACTTCACCAAGTGTGGGGAAACGTTCTCACAGCCACCCTGAGACAAAACCCAGGTTTAGGTGCAGCCTCTTCAGAGCCCAGAATGAACCCCTGATGACAGCAACCGCCTCTCCTCCTCTCCTCTGGGGTCTCTCCTGGGGTGAACCCAGAAATCAGGGTGGGCTCATTTCTGACTGAAAATAGGCTTCCTCCCCTCTGGGCCCATCCAGGCTTCAGTGAGACACAGCAGAGACCCTCATGGAGGAGAGAAGCCCTCTTAATGCCTCAGCCTGGCCTTCAAAAACAACAGCCTGAACCCAGAGCCACGAAGGACCTGGTAAGCCAGGCATGGAGGGTAGAGCCTGAGATACAGGCTGTCATCTGTTCCTCACCATAAGGACGGTCCTGCCCATTCCTTCAGATCCCCCCCACTCAGCCCCCTCCCCAGGTCTCCCTTCTAGGCAAAGCTGGACACATCAGGGAGCTTCATCCAGATAAGAGACACAATCCGTGAACAATTGATCCAAATAAACCAGGGACACAGGTGCCCCAAGAGCAGCTTCAAAGCACTTGCAGGTTTTTTGGGGAAGGGGTTCACCCTACAGCCTCAGAGATGGGAATGTCACACCCCACCAAGTGCATTCACACAAGCAGAGGGGGGGAGGGGCATCAGATCTCCAAAAATCAGGTGGCTAGAAAACAGGTTGCACCATCTTGGCTGTGGGAACCGCCTCCGCCTTTCTAAGCCGCCCAGAGTTACCTTGCCAGAAGATGGGAGGCCAATAAATTTGATAAATATATTAATACATCTCAGCTTCAGACCTTTCAGTCCATTCTTGATTTAATAAACCTGAAAGAAACTTCAAAATACAAAGAATCTTACATTAATACGTAAAGACAATGCCGAAAGTGTGAAGAAGAAAAAACTTCCACCAACTCTATGATCTTCTCCCTATTCAGCCAACGATGCAGCCCACAGGCTGTCGCTTTCCTGCCTTTCATATCAAAATTGATATTGCTTAGAAAAGAGGGGAAACAAAATTTCACTTCAGGCACAAGGAATTTTAAAATCAGGTGCAATTTATGATTAATATATAAAGTTCTGATATAAAAGAAAATCCCAAACAGGCCCCACTCCTCTTAACATTAGGCAGAATCCAAGGGGTCTGATTGCTTCCTTGGCGGTTAGAAGAGAGGCAACACAAGAGTTAAGTGTCACCAACCTAGAGTGGCACCAAACTCCACAGCTCTGGGTGACCTTCCCCAGCAGTCTCTGGAGACAAGGAGACCCTGCTGAAGGACAGAAGACATCAGTTCCCTTGTTATTGAGCTACCTTCCTCCAGCATCACTTTCTGGACATGTCCTGATGTTGGAAGAAAAGTCTTCATCCTGGTTCATCCAAGCTGGGAATAAACATGGCAACTGCTTTGGGAAGAAAGTTGTAGTTTATTGGAGAGGAGAGCCAGACAGGAAGATGGTTCTGGCAGCAAAGAGGAGAGAAAAGAGACTGAGCACATGTAGGAAGTAAGTTTTTATACCCTCTGGAGCCTTTTGTTTGGAGTTGTTCCTGTGGCATGAACTTTCACCTGAGTCTGAGTGTGCCTTTCTGGTATTCTGATGGTGATGGGTCAATCTTATTATGTCCAAAGGTCATATCCTGCTTCCCTGGGGCTGATGACTCTTAGAGTTTGGGTGGGGTATGTAGATTTTAGGTCTTTGTCTTCTTAATCGCCTAGCTCCCTCTCTATAGAACTGGTTTCTGCTTGGGGAAGGGAGACCTGGGGCTATTAAGAAAACTGGACATGCTTTCCTGCTTCTTTAAGATCCTTGGAGGAAATATATTTTTCTGCCCTTTTTAATATTTCCTTCTCTGGGGGGCTGACGGGCTGTTAAGTGTCACCAACCTAGAGTGGCACCAAACTGCCCAGCTCTGGGTGACCTTCCCCAACAGTCTCTGGAGACAAGGAGACCACGTTGAAGGACAGAAGACATCAGTTCCCTTGTTATTGAGTTACCTTCCTCCAGCATCACTTTCTGGACATGTCCTGACAAGAAGAACCACAACCACAACAGAACAGAACCCCTAGGAGTGTATCTGTGATTTTTCACTAACATGCTTTTCTCCAGTGTCTCCTCTGCACATGGAGCCCAGAAGAAGTTCAGGATCCCAAGAGGAGAAGTTGCTTCTCACTGTAATTATGACCACCTGGGTCTTTGAGATCTCTGTGCCTTTGATAGAGACAGCAGATTGAAGCCATAAGCAAAGGATCTTGTATCAGAAAAGGATAAATTCGTTAGGTGAAGCTCTGAGGGAACACGTTTTGGGTCAGGCTGGGGCTCTGTTCTTGATTGTACCTCTCTCTCCTCCCAGGTGAAGCTGTTTCTCTCTTTCTATCAGGAAAGTCTCTGGCATCTCCACCTTCTGAGAGTGCTTTGAATTCTTCCACTTGTTCTCTGCTGTTGGTGTTAGAAACAGGAAGAGGATTAATAAAGCCCTATGAATTATGGACCTGCTGCTTCTGGTTCTGATGCTGCTGATGTCCCAGTCGGTCTCTGGGAAGCTTAGAACGAAATGCCCACTGAGTTTGGAGCACCAGGATGAAAATAAACCATGGAGCTACTACAGTCCAGGAGACCATCTCATTGGTATAGTCACCACTGGAAATGAAATATCACATAAAATATTGCCTTTCAACAGTGCTCCTTTTGTTCCATCTTCATCGTAAGTCGTTGAAGGTGATGGACTTGCATTCCCCCCATTTTCTAATTCTAGCACTCTCCTTCTTTTCTTCTTCTTTTAACTTGCTTCTATAATACAGGAGTTCTCTAATTTCCTGGATGATTTTGATTTCCTCTTTTTTCTTACTTTGTAGAAGAGACTCAAATCCAGAGATGGGGTTAAAAAACCTCAAAGGCAATCCAAATTATTTTCCTCTCCCCGTTCACTGCTGAATTCATCACTTGAATTCGTTTTGTTTAAAGTAGTGATTGAAACAGTTGTCATTGCCTCTGCTCAGCCCATTCCCCTATTTGTATAACTGATTATTGGTTTTGGATCAGTATTGGCTTAAGACTCGGTAGGCTTGTGGAGACAAAAAGGAATAAATTCTTGAAAAAAATGTTGTTGCTATTGATGATAATAACATGAACATTTTTTACAGTAAGGCTTATGGTATTTCATACACCCTACAATTAA
Source organism: Azemiops feae (assembly GCA_023970755.1). Classification (NCBI taxonomy): domain Eukaryota; kingdom Metazoa; phylum Chordata; class Lepidosauria; order Squamata; family Viperidae; genus Azemiops; species Azemiops feae. The sequence goes on from JALGBA010001477.1 coordinate 89,081, forward strand.
TTTTCCCCATTCAACTGGTCAACAAGAATCCTCAGCTCTTGCACAATCTCACACTTGGCTACAACATTCATGACAACTATTTGAGCCCTTCACGTACTTCAGATGTCTTGCTGGACATTCTCTCTACTGGAAAAGGGAATGTCCCCAACTACGGCTGTGGAAAGAAGGAGAACCTCCTGGCTCTTCTTGATTCAGCTAGCAGGGAGATCTCCATCCAGATGTCAACATTAACAGACACCTACAAAGTCCCCCAGGTTTGTGTGTGTTATTCTCTGTCTGGTAAAGTGAGCGGGATGGTGGTGAGCAACAGATCCAAGCATACCTTCTACATGGAATTCAAGAGTTGCTTTTCTTCATATTAGCAAACATATCAATTATATTTTTTCTATTATGTTTATGTTTAAATTCCTCATCAAAGGCCTGAAAAGCAGTAAGGTCCCTGTAGAGGACTTTCTCCCGGCTATTCAAAAAATATCCTCAGTTGTGGGTGAACTATTGGCATGTTCATTTTCACATAGAAATAATACCTGACATATCCAGTTGTACTCAAGTTGGCAATAGTAGTGTTTCTTTATACAAACAAAATGGAATAAATAGGACTCTAGCAATTACAGGTTAGTTAAACTAATGGATATTGTGGCTAAAATATACACCATGTTCCTCTTAAGTAAACTTGAGGTTGGTTAGAACAAACGTATATTCCTTGCAGAAGAACAAGAAGGTTTTAAGTAGAGGAAAAGGTTTCACACAGTTGTATAATAATTAATCAATAAATTAATAATCTAATATTGACAACAGATTTCTTTTGAAATAGCTAATTACACAATATGTCAGTCGGGTAAACAACGGTTTTCTGCCTTTATAGATGTTACTGCAGCATTTGATATAGTAAATGGAGAAATATGATGGAGGAAATTGATTTCCCTTAAAATGGAGCTCAGACTGTTGGCCCTGATCCAAGCCCTTTCCACAAGCCCTTGTTTGAGAGGGAGTTTGGGCTCCCTGGAGCCACGAGAAGAAGGATATATACTTACCAAGGGGTAACATAAAAGAGTACATATTTGAACTCTTCTTATTCAGTCTATACATTAATGACTTACCAGGACTGAGGAAGGATTCTCATGTACATGCCTAAAGTGCTAAACTATTTATTTATTTAGCATATGGCAAAGGTATAAATAGCCTGGAGACTACATAGTGTTTGTTTCGCAGTCAAGGAATGCTAGTCCGTTCAGTTTATGCTCATGAGCTCATCCTGGATGCCCCACAGGGGGTGAACTGGCTCCACACAAGAAAGATGCGAGGTCTCCAGTGACAACAACCCTTCTCTCATCACCAATAATCGCCTCACAGTTGGGTGTCACATCCCAGCAAGTCCAGCACTGGCAGGGGCCCGATCGTCTGTGTGAAACACACCACACTTCCCAACAAAGTGGTACCTATTTATCTACTAGCGTTGTCACAGGCTTTCGAACTGCTAGGTGGGCAGAAGCTGAGGCAAGCGAAGGGAGCTCACCCCACCATGCAGTGACAGAACTCGAACTGCCAGAACAGATTCAGTGTCTTTAAGCCACTGAGCCTCTTATTTGCTAAATACACTTTGGTTTAAACTGATAATGCAGTACTGTTATCCTATGGGTTAGATTGTGTAGACTCTTGAGAAAACTTGGCTCCTACTGACATAATAATTCTCTGATTATTGATAAATGAAAGTCAAAAGTTGTGGTCTTTGGAAGACAAATGTAGCCAATATAGCAAGTAACACCTTTCCTTACCCAGTGTTACTTTTCTCTGAGACTGAATCTTTGGTCTGCCATCATCAAAGGAGCCCACTTAGAGCAAGGCCAGGATGGAATTTACTGCTTAAATTTAAAAAAACATAGCTATCCAGCTTTCTTCCCAATTCTTAGAGAAAAGAATGCGAAAGTTACCCCCAAATCCTTATATTGGACTGAAGTTTGGGGCTTAAAATATGCCTCTACTGGAACAAACCCAATCGGTGGACCCGAGGAATATTTTGGAGATGGATAAAAGACTTCAGTTGCTGACTGAGAGCTGGATTGGGAATTTATACAGTTTCATCTTTGTCTAAAATTGGGGAAAATACAGCCATGTGAAAAGGAAAATCCATCCAATTTTAGTTCTATGATTTTATGTATCAGGACATCTGATAAAAATCATTGGTCCTTAGCAGTTCTTAAAAGTAGGTAACTACAATCTCAGATGAACAACACACAACATAGTGCAAGGTGCCCAGGTCCTCTAGCTGCGAAACAACCCCAAATCCTCACCCCTCCATCACCCTGCTTGGCGGTTGGTGAGGCATGTTGGTGCTGATAGGCTCTGTGTGGTTTTCACCAGACGTGGCTCTCTGTGTTATGGCCAAACTTCTCCACTTTGGTCTCCTGTCCAAAGGAGAATGTTCTAGACGTCTTGCGATTTGTTCAGGTGCAACTTGGTAAACCTCAGCCGGGCTGCCATGTCCTTTTTTGAGAGAAGAGGCTTTCTCCTCGCAGCCCTTCCAAAGAAACCCTGCTTGTTCAGTCCTTTTCTAATTCTGCTGCCATGAACATTTAACATGCTCACGGAGGCCTGTAGAGTCTGAGGTGGAACTCTTGATTTTTTGCAGTATCTCTGAGCATTGGGTGAACTTGCTGGGATGTTCACTCCTGGGCAGATTGGGAACTGCCTTGAATGTTTTCCACTTGTGAATAATCTTCTTCGCTATAGAATGATGGACTTTAAATTGTTTTGAAATGGCCTTGTAACACTTTCCAGATTGATAGGCAGCAATAATTGCTTCTCTAAGATCATTGCTGAAGTCTTTACCTTTTGGCATTGTGTTAATACACAACTCAATGCTAGAGACTGACAAACTCCTGAAACTTTGGCTTTTATAGAGGCAGTCACCCTTGCTGATGATCAATTAATCAAGGTCACTTAATCAGCAGCACCAGGCTACCTATAAGGACCCACTCCAACCCACATCTTAAGAAAGCAAATTCTTGGAAACAATCTCTTCCAACAGGAACTTTTATTAAGAGTAGTTGATAGCAGGCATAATAGACCAGATCTGAGGGATTCCCTTACAGATCAATGTTTTAAAGTGTCCCTCAGTAAACCCCACCCCACAGTTCTTCCAAGCGATTCAGACCTGCAAATTTCTAAGTGCTAAATCCAGGAAAGATAACATCAATCTGGCTCTGTTGTGCACGATCATTCAACAGCTCTTCACACCTTATTTTGATGACGGAGAAATAAACCAGATCCCGGAGTTCTGTATTTTTCACCCCCCTTTTCCTATCTGCCCGGTAAGGAGAAGTTCAGAGGGGCATAGGATAAGAGGCAAATGGTTACATTGTAATGGTTAGCAGACCATAAGGCGAATAAAAAAAAGGTTACTTTGTAGTGAATAGAGGAAGTGAACCTAATAAACCCGCATGCATCTCCCCCCTCCCCCTTGGGAGTATGGCAGGATCCATGGAAGGGTAAGAATTGGTTTTAGATCAGAGAAGATAGATAGAAAGGAAATATAACTGGATTCTGACATTACCTCTTAGCCTATTCATACCTATGGAAGCAGTCAGGGTGTGTTTTGTCTTTTACACACGGCTTCTCCATTTTGCCTTTCTTTTTGTAAAATAAATGATGACATGGTGTAATATGTCATGTGTTGTTGTTCATCTGAGGCTGTATTTACCTACTTTTAAGAACTGCTTAAGACCAGATGCTTTTTGCTATGTCCTGATACCTAAAACCACAGAACTCAAAGAGGGCGTCCTTTATTTTCCCCATGGCTGTAATTCTTGGTGTACAGTTAAACCTCTGGAACTTGACAGAGTCCCAAAGTTCTCTGTGTTGGAACATACAATATTGCAAATAAAGCCCTCTTGGATTCTGCAAGTGACAAATTATATTAGGAGTTGTGACCTCCCCATCTCTTGTATAACTAGAGAACGAGCCAAAAAATAATCAAGGCAGGATAGAAATAAAAAGAAAAAAGAAAAAATCTGGAATCCAAGAATCTGGAATATTGAATGTCAACTGCATAAGAAAGAGAGAGAGAGAATCCTGCACTGCACATTAGACAAACTCCCTGTTGGGATACTTGTGTTAAAGCAATATATTGACTCTGCAGTTAGAGTTAAACATTTACATATAATACATAATATATGATTCATGTTTTTTATTCTTATTCTTTTTTATTTCATTTGTTTCTTGTATTCAATTTTTATATACAATGTTGTTAATGCTTTGTATTTAATATTCTGTTTCTTGATATGGCATAATGGCTAATCAACAATTATCTATTTAATTTGTTCATCAAAACAAAGTTAAATTTATTAAAAGCTAATATTTTGGACTTTATCTGACCCCCAATATAACACAGCTTTCTTCATTGCTTTTTCAGATCGGTTATCATGGTGCTTCAGAGGCTCTGAGTGATAAAAGGAAATTCCCTTTTTTCCACCAGATGTTCCCCAAAAAAGGATTCCACCACCCAGCAATTGTCCAACTGCTCCTCCATTTCAGATGGACCTTGATTGGCCTCTTTGCTTCAAACACAGATAATGGAGAGAATTTCATGAGGACATTCACTCCTATGCTTGTCAGAAATGGAATTTGTGTGGTTATATCACAACTGTTCTCCACAACTGGATATACAGCAGCCCTCAGGGATGCCCTCACTAAGTGGAGACAAGTCAATGTCTTTGTTCACTTCCTGGAATATACTGACATTATGGACAGAATTCTTCCTTTCCATTTGGCACTTAGGCATTTGACAGGACCCGTTGAAGGGAAAGTCTGGATCAATACAGTTTTTGAAAGATATACATTGGAAAATGACAGAATTTACAAATACATCCATAGTATTTGGAGCTTTAATTTTCTGGGAAATGAAAGGTCAATGGATGATGCCTTTGAACCCCATTTCTTTGTGGAAGATCCCTTTCAAGATCATTATTTCCGTTGTTCTCTTTCCAAGCACCTCTTTTCTGTCAAAGGCCGGAGAAGATGCACCCAGAAAGCCCCACTGGAGACCCAGCAGAAAAGGAACAGGGAAAGGGTCACAAATGATCCCGATTTGTACAGTATCATGAAGACTCTGGCCCAGGCCTTGAATGCCGCCTATTCCTCCAGATTGAGGAGGAGAAGGAAGGAGGGAGAAAAGATCTTGGGGGCTCCAAGGCTGCAGCCATGGCAGGTATGGGGGTCCCAATATGGATCCATTAATCTCGGTTCCTTTGGAGAGGAAATCCAGAGGGGAAGGAGGGGAACCGTCTCAACCTTCTTATGCTGCAAAAGATCAAGAGGTTTGACCAATCTAATTGCTTGAGACATAATCTTCTAAACAGCAGGCACCATGACAGATAAATTTTGGTTTTACACGCTGCTAATTTTAAAAGGATGTATGCATTTTTAAATATACTCATGTCTTTATTGTTTGTGATTAGCATAGTAGAAGTTTACATCTGTAACTTTGAAGGACACCCTGAGACCATCTAGCCCAACCCTCCTCTCTGCAGGAATCCCACTTAAAGACTGATGGCTGCTCAGTCTCTGGGTCATCAAGGAAGGGGAGGCTGAACTCGTCTGCTTTAGGGGCTCAGCTCTGAAATGGCTCCTCCTTTCAGGAGGTTCTTCCTCTCATTCAGCCGGAATCTCCTCTCTTGTGGCTGAGCTTCTTTCCCCATTTCCCTCCCTCTGGAACAGCATTGAAGAGACCTGGAGCTTCTCTGCAGCTTCCCTCAGTTGCTGGAAGAGACTGCACAAGGCAGTGATGGGTTTACGGCCACAACGGATAAGATAAGACAAGACAAGACAAGACAAGATAAGCTTTATTATCATTTTTATACTGTGGGCCTAACGGCACACATCAAAAATGAAATTTAGTTGCCCACTCTCAAAGTGAAACACATATATGACACACACCTAAACATACTATGAACAACATAGACCCACATCCCTACATATACGTAACAAATAAATATTAAATACTGTCCATCTTGAATATATAACGGAAGGAGGAAGCTTGAGAGTTCGCAAGGTTAATGCTGTATGGAATAAAACTATGGCTGAATCTGGATGTTCTGCTTCGGATACCACGAAGCCTCCTCCCAGAAGGTAACAAGGAAAACAGGTCATGAAGAGGATGTGTAGTGTCCCAGATAATCTTATGGACCCTGCTCAAGCAGCGCTTCTGTGCTATGTCCTGGATGGGAGGGAGGGAACTGCCAATGATCTTTTCGGCCATTCTCACCACTCTCTGCACTGCCTTCCTGTCTGAAGCAGTGATGTCTCCAAACCAGACTGTGATGCTGTATGACAAGATGCTCTCTGTTCTGTTCGCAAGGCAGACATGAAGACGAGGCAGTTGGTGCAAAATATGTTCTTTATTAAAGTCATTTGCTGAACAGAAGCAAAGCAAATAATGGCAACATGCCCTTTTTATACTCCCCCTGCAAGGGGAGACTCAACCAATGAATGCAGGCTATTCTCCCGCCTCGCACATGCGCACGAGGCTGGAGACAGCCTGTCTGGGTCCCGGGCAGACATGTGGTCTGCCCGGGCCTCTGCAGTTGTTCTGCAGATTCCCTGAGCCTTGCTGATTGACTCAGCAAGGCCCAGGACACAACACTCCTCCCCCCTTGGCTTGGACAATGCTGTCCCTGCCCGATACCAGTACCATGGCACATTTAGTCCAAACGGCGGCCTGGCTATTTCCCGTACCCAGAGTAACCTGGTCCCCGTGGGACCCTAAGTGATCCACGTTCTTTCACTATTTGACAACAATCGCCCGCAGGGACCTTACATATTCATTCAAATATTTCGGAGGACACTGGGCCCTCTCCGATCTCTGTGGAGCCGGATTAGGTACAGGTGTGATGGTGTTTGGGGGAAGTGTATTGGGTGCCTGGAGTGCTTGCTCCCAGTTTGCGCACAACAAACCAGGACTTTGTCGCCCGAAAGACTCAGGGGTTCCACCTGACTGCTTACTGGCTGGATCCGCTAAACCCAAACCAGATTTCCTTGGAGGGGTCGAGTTCCCCAAGTTCCTTGGTGGGGTGGAGTTCCCCGAAAGCCCTTGGAACTCCCCTTGAGAGCAATGTCCTTCAGGCCCAAGGCCAGCAGCAGGGGTGCCCTGAGTAGCCAATTTACGGCCATTTGCCCTAAGCCAGGGACCTCTGCCAGAGTGAGGAGCCGCCTCCATGGCAGAACTCCCTGCTTCTATGCCAGAGTCAGGATCCGCCTCCATGGCAAGACCCTCATCTGGAGCATTTGGAGACCCCCCCTGCTTGGAGAGACTGTGATCCACAATCGTTATTGGGGTCCCCCCCCGAGAGCGGAGTCAGGGGAGGAATGCCGGCCTGGCAGCCGCCAACGCAGCTGGTCGATGTGGCGCCATAGGACACGCCCATCATCCAAGACCACTTCGTATGACAGAGGCCCAGAGACTTTAGAGATTACAGCAGGGACCCAGAGATGCCCCTGCCCATAGTTCCTGGTCCAAACGGAATCACCCACTTGCAGTCTCCTAGGTGCCCTCGACTGAGACACCTGTGAAGCCACCCGGTCTGGGTGGAGCCTGTCCAGCTTTGTAATCAGTCTGCGAGCCCAGCGGAGTTCAGCTGGGCTCTTTCCAGTAGCTGTGCATGGTGTGGTGCAGTGTGTGAGAAGAAAATCAGCTAACCTATGATGCCAGGGTCCTTGAGTGATTCTCTTTAATGCATCTTTCGTGGTGCGCACCATGCGTTCAGCCTGACCGTTGGTGGCAGGATGAAAAGGAGCAGATGTGGCATGCCGGATCATGTTGGCTTGTAGAAATGCCTGAAACTCAGAAGAGGTAAATTGTGGACCATTGTCGGAAACTAAAACATCAGGAAGGCCATGTGAAGCGAAGATTCCTCTGAGCACCTGGATGGTCCTGGCAGTAGTAGTAGAGGACACAGGAACGACCTCTAGCCACTTGGAATGGCTATCCACAAGGAGAAGGAAGAATTGCCCCTGAAAGGGCCCAGCATAATCTATATGGATACGTGACCAAGGAGTGAGTGTCTCCTCCCACCTATGTACAGGGGCCTGGGGCATTTCTGGCCGTGATTGCTGGCACACTTGGCATCCCTGAACCTGGGCCTCGATGTCTTTATCGAGGCCAGGCCACCAAAGATGGCTGCGCGCAAGCGCCTTCATCCTCACTATTCCTGGATGTCCCTCATGAAGAGAGAGCAATACTCTAGTCCTCAATGAGGCCGGGATGATTACTCTGTTGCCCCACAGGATGCACCCCTTGAGTGTGGACAATTCGTGCTTCCTGCACCAGAAACTCTGGAAATCAGTACCAGGACACGTGGCAGGCCATCCTGACAACACACATGTCAGCACGCATGCAAGCGTGTGATCAGTGGCAGTTTCTGCAGCCACATCCCTAGCATTGAGGGGAGATTCTGGTAAGACAGAAGATTCTGAATAGACAGAATATGTACAGCAGGGGCTGCCTCTATTTGCTTAAGAGGTAACCTGCTTAGGCCATCTGCATGGCCCATCTCAGTATCTGGTTTGTGAACCAGTGTGTAATCATAAGCTGCTAAGAAGATAGACCATCTCAGCATTCTAGGAGATATTATCTGGGGAGTTTGTTTGTTGGTTGTAAACAACCCTAGCAAAGGCTTGTGGTCAGTATAGATTGTGAAATGGCGTCCATACAAGAAATCATGAAATTTCTTTATGCCTGAGATTATGGCCAAGGCTTCCCTGTCAATCTGTGCATAATTTCGCTCTGCAAATGAGAGGGTCCTAGAATAATAGGCCACAGGGACCTGTGTTCCATCTTCCTTGAGATGGCTTAGCACTGCTCCTACCCCATAAGGGGAGGCATCACATGCGATGCACGCTGGCAATTGCTCATTGAAGTGAGCCAGTACAGCATTTGAGGATAATAAGGCTTTGACCTTTGTGAAGGCCTCCTCATGGACTTTTGTCCATGCCCACGGAGCCTGTTTGTCTAAGAGCCTGTGAAGCGGCTCAGCTACAGCAGCTTTGTTTGGGAGAAACGAATGGTAAAAGTTCAAAAGGCCTGAAGCTCAGTTTTTGACTGGGGACTAGGGGCCATTTGGATGGCCTTGAACTTGGACTCCGCGGGGTGAATGCCATCTGCATCAATGCGGAACGCCAAGAACTCGGTGGATGACACACCGATTTTACACTTGTCCTGCTGTAGCTTCAGCCCAGCTTGGCGGAAACGCAGCAAGACAGCCCTCAGCCTTTCGGCTAAGTTTCCTGATGATTCTCCTGCAATGAGGATGTCATCAAAATAGGGGCAGACCCCGGGAATCCCTTGGAGCGTTCGCTCCATCACCCCTTGGAAAATGCCAGGGGCTACATTGACCCCAAACTGCAGCCTCTTTACTTGAACGCACCTCTGTGCGTGACTATGGTTTGGGCCTCAGCAGTCGCCTCATCAACAGGCAACTGTTGATATGCTTGAGCCAAATCAAGCTTAGCAAAGTACTTCCCTCCTTTCAGTGAGGCCAGAATGTGGCTCACCACGGGCACGGGATAAGCATGCTGTTGTAATGCCTTATTCAACGTGCACTTATAGTCCGCACAGATGCGGACTTCCCCATTGGATTTTAGGGGAGTTACTATGGGGGTTTCCCATGGACTAGAGTCCACAGGTTCCAGAATGCCTTGTTGGAGCAACTTGTCCAACTCGGCATCAATCTTACTTTTTAAGGCAAAAGGCACCCTCCTAGGCTTGACCCTTATGGGTGTAATGCCTGGATCCAATTTTAATGAAATAGGAGGCCCCTTGTACGATCCAAGTTCTGAGCTGAACACATCTGCAAACTCCTTACATACGCCTGCAAGGCTAGACGTTTGCAGCTGGTTCAGACCAGTCACCTGGATCCCAAGCGCCTCAAACCAGTCAAGTCCTATGAGACTCGTTCTGTCACCCCCAACAACTACTACATCCAATAACCCATTGAACCCCTTTTGCTGCACTCTGAGTGTGGCTTCCCCTTTTACGCTTACTTGCGTGTTTTGGAAATCAGTAAGGACAAGGTTGGAAGGCCTGAGCTTTACTCTTGAGCCACTCCGGAAACAAATCTTATTGAACGTGTCCATTGAAATAATAGACAATGCGGAGCCTGTATCCAGCTCCATAGCCAGGGGAACTCCCTGCAACTTTACGTCAATGCGGAGCTTTTTCTTAAGGGGCCTATGCGTTCCTGTCTTGAACACCCCCCTCCTAGACGCACAAAAACCCACCCTGTTTTGGCTGGGGACCTTGGTACCTTTCAGAGGCAATTCTGGGGACCTGTTCTTTGGACGGCCCATGCAGGCTGATGCTATGTGGCCTTGCCTTCCGCATGCTCGACAGACGGCAGATCGAAATCGGCAGTCGGCCCTCCTGTGGCGACCCCCACAGCCGAAACATCGAAGGGTTGCAGGCGGTGGCCCTCTCCGACCCGGCAGTCGTCTCTCCGCCGATGGCTGGATCTTGTCCACCTCTTCCTCCTTGGAGTCTTCTCGAGAGGCCTCACGCGCGGCCTCCTAGTGGATCGGGACGGTCACTGAATGGCTCTTTGTAGACCGCAAGGCCTTCATGGCGCCTCCGGCTGCTTCTTCTGCTGCGATCTCTCAAAGGGCGTCTTGGAAGGTGACGTCCGTCCTTGCAAACAGTTTCTGCTGTACTTCACGGCTTCGCAACCCGCACACCAGTCTATCTCGGAGCCTTTCCTCCAAGTCTTGAAATGCACAGGGGTGTGCGGCTTGCCTCAAGGCCACGACGAAATCTGCAGCTGATTCGCCGGGCCGCTGGTCCCTTTGCTTGAATTGATGCCTCCACGCAATGATCGAGAGCTTCGGTTCGAAGTGTTCTTGCAGCATCTTTTTCAAATCAGCATATGCGATTGATTCCAATGGTGCCGGTGCGACAAGATTCTCAGCTATCTCACATGTCTCTTGCCCACAGACACAAAGTAAGGTAGCCGCTTCAGGCCGTCTTCCTGGATTTTGTTTACTCTAAAGTAATTTTCAATGCGAGCTGCATACGAGCTCCAGCGTTCAGGATGCACGATGTCGAATTCGCCCAGACGGCCCAACTTGGACATCTTCTTACTTGATGGCCTCATCCACGCCTCTCACCGTAAGGAATTGAGAAGGGGTCCGACGAAGCCAAGCCCGCCTCCAGCGTATGTATGCTGGCCAGCGGTTGCTCCTCCTGGACGCCGCGCTTCTCTTCTCTTCCTGGCCTAGGTGAGTAGGCCTACTTCTGTTTTCTCGGGATCCCCAACGGCGGATCCCACCTTCGTCGCCAATGTTCTGTTCGCAACACAGACATGAAGACGAGGCAGTTTGATGCAAAAGGTGTTCTTTATTGTGCATGTGCACTGAACAGAAGCAAAGGAGAAAAATGGCAACATGCCCTTTTATACTTCCCCTGCAAGGGGAGGCTCAACCAATGAATGCAGACCATTCTCCCGCCTCGCGCATGCGCACGAGGCTGGAGACAGCCTGTCTGGGTCCCGGGCAACTTATGGGCTGCCCGGGTCTATACAACCGGTCCCGGGCAAACACGTGGTCTGCCCGGGTCTCTGCAGTTACCCTGCAGGCTGCCTGTGCCTTGCTGATTGACTCAGCAAGGCTCAGGACACAACACAGATGGCCTCACATTTGGCTCTGGAATACTTTGGTACCCAGAGGAGTTCATGGCGGAGTGAATGACCGCAAGGTGCCCAGGTCCTCTGGCTGCAAAACAAGCCCAAATCCTCACCCCTCCATCACTGTGCTTGGCAGTTGGTGAGGCATGTTGGTGCTGATAGGCTCTGTGTGGTTTTCGCCAGACGTGGCTCTGTGTGTTATGGCCAAACTTCTCCACTTTGGTCTCCTGTCCAAAGAAGAATGTTCCAGACGTCTTCCGATTTGTTGAGGTGCAACTTGGCAAACCTCAGCTGGGCTGCCATGTCCTTTTTCGAGGAGAAGAGGCTTTCTCCTGGCAGCCCTTCCAAAGAAACCCTGCTTGTTCAGTCATTTTCTAATTCTGCTGCCATGAACATTTAACATGCTCACTGAGGCCTGTAGAGTCTGAGGTGGAACTCTTGATTTTTTGCAGTATCTCTGAGCATTGGGTGAACTTGCTGGGATGTTCACTCCTGGGCAGATTGGGAACTGCCTTGAATGTTTTCCACTTGTGAATAATCTTCTTCGCTATAGAATGATGGACTTTAAATTGTTTTGAAATGGCCTTGTAACCCAGTCCAGATTGAGAGTAAGGCAGGACATAAAACAAGACAGGATATAAAACAAGACATAGGTGATAAAACAGGACATGAGTCTTAAATGCGTGTATTAGTTAGAAGAAGCAAAAAGGAAGTGAAAAATGTCAAACCACAAGTTCATCTGTCAGTCACATATGAGTGTCAAGCTTGAGGCTCTGTTGCAAGTATGTCTCGTTTCTATGTCTCGCTCTCGCTGGTAGCTAACCACAAACGAACTGCCGGAAACTTAGATGCTTTGGCAAGATACCTGTGACCTCGATCCATGAGAGGGGGACAAGATATTTCGCTACTCTAGCATAGCAACAGGGGGGCTGAAAGGGGGCTGTCATTCAAGTAACCAATCAATGCTAACAAGTTACATTTCCGTGTTTTGCTGCTTCTAAAAGAGTATATATGTACTTGTTATTCCATGAGAAGGTGTTCAGAGGTTGTTATGATTTTTGCTCTGAACCTTTGCGCAAATAAACAAACTTCTTTTGATTCCGTGGTCTGAGTCCTGTGATTTTCTGCAACATTTTTATGGCGACTCCGCTCGGGACTTTGAGCGATATTTCGCTGAGGACGGCACGGACTGACCGGTGCCCAATCGGGGCTGTCACGCTAAACCTTCAGCCGGCACGGATGATTTCTCCGGAAGGAGGCGGACGGCACCGGAGGGGTATTCGGTGGACAACCAACCGATCCAAGAACCTGAACGGAATCAAAACAAGTCACAAAACAAAGCCGGTTGGAAAAGAAGATGCCTGCAGGCAAGTATTGTGGAATTGTAGGCCCACTCGTTTTGAGGGTGGAAGAGGGGGCCTGATCATCCCCCTGGGTCCGGGATCGGCGCATCCTAAAGAAGCCCAAGAGTTGTTGTGTGGGTGGTTAAGCCATTGCAGTTCCTGTTGGTGACCGTTGGAACGTCCGGCATCACAGGTCAGTGGCAGTGTCTTAGAAAATGGGTGGTGAAGGAAGTGTCCCTTGGACACCTCTTCAGTGTATGTTGAGGAATTTTAAGAAAGATTTTAGGATGCAATGTAAGGCTAAATTGCTGGCAGCTGCATTGTCAGGCAATTCCAGAACCCTAGGAAGGAATCAGTGTGTTTTGTGTAAGGAAGAGGGACATTGGCAACATGAATGTCCTAAAAGGTTTGAACTTGGAAGAATAGAACAGGGACGTGGACATTTAACTCGAGAAGTCAAAATATATGATTTCCAGGGAGAAGGAAGAGGAAAAATGTTTCGTCCATATGGATTCCAAGGAAGAGGTCGAGGCCAATTTCAAGAACAAGTGGAGGCCATAGGTTTGGCCGCAGTTGAACAATGGCCTGAGGACTGAAGGGGACCGGGTTTAAGTCAAGCCCCCCCCGAACCCTTGGTCCAAATGAAGATAGGGGGCAATAATGTGACCTTTTTAGTAGATACGGGGGCATCTAGACCTGTAGTTACTAAGTTATTGGCTCCCTTCTCTGCTGATGTCATAAATGTACAGGGAGTTGATGGCTCAGTAAATTGTCACCCTTTTCTAAAGCCCCTGAGATGTTCCCTAAATGGAAGGGACATTGAACACCAATTCCTATATATGCCTGAGTGTCCCATTCCTTTATTGGGTCGAGACATGTTATGTAAAATGGGGGCAACTTTGTCATTTGAAAAAGACGAAATGGCACTAGTAATGAAGCATCCTCCAGATGAGATGTGGCGAATAATGGTGGCCCAAGAGGTTCAAGTCCTCGATACTTGGCAGGAGTTTGATGTGCACCAGTTATGGGCAGAAGATAATCCGCCAGGACATGCAGGTCACCATACACCACTAGTCATTCAAGTGAAGCCTCTGGCAGTGCCTATTCGTCTCCGGCAGAGAAATTATCCTCGCCCCATTACACAAGCAATTCAAGACCATATTACCAAATACTTAAAGGCAGGCATTTTAACAACTATTCAATCTCCTTGGAACACCCCAATCTTACCCATCCCAAAGCCTGATGGCTCATTTCGACCAGTCCAAGATTTGCGTATTGTCAATAATGCTACAATTACTGTACATGCTGTAGTGCCTAACCCATATACCCTCCTGAGCTTGATTCCAGCATCAGCTGTCTGGTTCTCTGTGGTAGATTTGAAAGACGCTTTCTTTATGATCCCAATACATAAGGACAGTCAGAAGCTGTTTACTTTTGAGTGGGAAGACCCAGTAACAGGCCAGAGAAAACAATATGCTTGGACCAGACTTCCTCAGGGATTTAAAAATTCACCTACTCTTTTTGGCAATGCCTTGGCCTCGATCTTAGAAGACTTCCAGCCCTGTGAGGAAGGAGATGTACTACTACAATATGTTGATGATGTGTTAATAACTGGACAGACAAAAGAAACTTGTTGGGACAACACCAACCAACTACTTCATCTGTTGATGGACAAAGGATACCGTGCCTCAAGGGAGAAAGCCCAATTAGTGAAACCCCAGGTTAAATATTTAGGTTATAGTATAAGTCAAGGCCAAAGAGCAATAGGACATGAGAGAAAGGAAGCTGAGTGCCGAATTGCAGAGCCAACTAATAGGAGAGAATTACGGGGTTTTTTAGGAGCAGCAGGATATTGTAGAATATGGATACCGAATTTTGCCCTGCTAGCCAAACCACTGTATGAGTCCACAAAGGGGGGAGAAAGAGAGCCCTTTATTTGGACGCATGAACAAAAACAGGCTTTTGAGGCTTTAAAATTGGCATTATCTCAAGCTCCTGTTATGGGACTTCCTAACCTCGAGAAACCTTTTAATTTGTATGTGGACACAAAGAATAATATGGCTCTTGGAGTCCTGATTCAAGAAAAGGGAACTTGGCAACAACCCATAGCGTACTTGTCAAAACAACTTGATGGAGTATCAAAGGGATGGCCACATTGTCTTAAAATTCTGGCAGCCACAGCTTTCCTGATAGAGGAAGCTAATAAATTGACTTTTGGAGAACTAACTACAATCTATACCAGTCATGCAATTCGTGGAGTTTTGGAAACAAAGGGACATTTATGGATAACTAACTCCAGAATTTATAAGTATCAAGCTCTCCTCATTCAAAACCCTCAAGTGACATTAAAGCAGACAAATGGCCTAAACCTAGCAACCCTATCGCCTATATCAGGTGCTAAAGTTGAACATAACTATATGCAAGTGATAGAAAGTCAATTCTCATGTAGACCTGATTTAACTGATGTGCCACTGAAAACAGTGAACTATAATTGGTTTACTGATGGGTCAAGTTTCATCTCAACAGGAGAACGATATGCAGGCTATGCAGTTGTCTCACTTGATAAAGGCATAGAAAGTGGGCCACTCCCAAAAGGCACAAGTGCTCAAGCAGCAGAACTGTGGGCTCTCATACGAGCAGTGGAAAGACCAAGAGATGAAAGTATAAACATTTGGACTGATTCTAAATATGCATTCCTCACATTACATGTACATGCTGCGGTCTATAGAGAAAGAGGATTCTTAACAGCTGCAGGAAAAGAAATTAAACATCCTTTTTTGATTGAAAGACTTATAACAGCAGTCCTGGGACCAAAGAGGGTAGCTGTCATGCACTGTAAAGGACATCAAAAGGGACAAGATGAAGTAGCCCAAGGAAATAGAGCAGCTGATAGAGAAGCAAGGTTATCAGCAACCTGAAACAGCCAAGCTTACCCTGACATGACAGCTTATGTAGCATTGGAAATGCCACGAGGACTGAGTCCTAGATATACTAAAGCAGAAGACTTACAGGCAAGTGTAGATTTGCAAGGACACAGGCAGGGAGAGTGGTATGTACTCCCAGATGGAAGGATTTTTGTACCTGAGAATTTAGCCTGGCCAGTGGTAAAGGAAACTCATTCAACTACTCACATGGGAAAGAGTGCATTAGCTGAAGCCCTCCACCGTATTGTGTATATTAATCGTCTTCACTCGCTATGTGCCCATGCAATTGAGAGATGTAACATTTGTGCCCAGGTTAATCCAAGACAAGGACCTATTCTTCCGCCAGGAAGTCAGCCTAAGGGATATTATCCTATGGATTCATTGGTTGTTGATTTTACAGAAATGCCAAAATGTGGACTATATAAAGCAATGTTAGTCCTAGTGTGCAATTATTCAGGATGGCCTGAATGTTTCCCCACCAAGACCAAGCAGGCACGAGAAGTGGCCAGAATCTTACTCAAGGAGATTATTCCCAGATATGGAGTACCCTCATTCATATCATAAGATAATGGACCTGAGTTTGTACATCAAGTAAATCAGACGCTGGCTAAATCCTTGGGTACCCACTGGAGGTTCCATTGTTCTTTTCATCCTCAATCAGGGAGGAAGGGCAGAGAGAATGAACCGGACTATAAAGGAAAAGGTGACAAAGGTGTGCCTTGAAACTCACCTTAAGTGGGTGGATGCATTGCCACTAGCACTTTGGTCTGTGCGGTGCACCCCTCGAAAAGGAATTAGGCTATCCCCTTTTGAAATGATGTTTGGAAGACCCCCTATCATAAGTAATAACTTGAAAAATCATATAGGGGACTTAAGTCAATTAGGAACTACATGGGTGAGTCAAATGGTGGGAGAGTTAAACAAGCAAATACAAGAAATCCAACAATATTGTGTGTCCCTCAGTCCACCATTTTTGAGTACATGTGTTCTCCACTTGCAGTAAAGGTGTTAGAATCCAAGTCTTGGATTCACTGGACTCGAGTTAAGCCCGCAGTTGATGAATATTGGGAGGCAGAACAGGACGAGGCCCGCCCTTTAGTGGTACGCTTGAAGAAGCGCCCCCTATAACTGCCCTACCGGCAATGAGCAGGCAACATACAGGGCAGAAGAGGCCTTACTGGTGTCACTCCGGAAGCTGACCCTCTATGTATGGCTGAAGACAAGAACAAGGAAAGCATCTGTTAATGTGTTAGGAGTGGTGTGTGGTGTAGGTTGGATCTATTTTAAGGAATGGTAGTCCGACCATACATAGCCATAGGTGCAGTGAGTCTGGCCTTAGTGATTCTGATTACCCTGATAGTGACCTGCTGTATTGGACACCTTTTCTTCTGGAAACGTCCCAATCCCAAAGACACAGGTGTTACACCTAAAAGCACTGACTGTGACCAAGGTCAGTGTGTATCTCTTGGGGACACTTATGTTTGAAGCACCTTGGGAGTGGGTTCTCTGTTGTATAGTAGGAGTCTTGGGAGTGTGGGCATTATATTTAGCAAATAAGACTCGGCTGTGTGGCTCACCCAAGACTGACCTGGTCCTTTCCCAAATCACACCTAATCCCATCCATCTTCCTGATATGGTAATTTCATAATTGCAATTGCTCCCTTTGGTGTGACTGTGAGTGTGAAACTGAGTGGGATATTGGGCTTGTAAGATAGAAAAGGAAAGAAAAGTTGACATTGACTCATTTTAGATTATCAAACATGAGTCTTCTATGGCTTTGGCTAATGTTTGCAAGTGGCATGTTGAGTAATGAGACCCTGAATGATAGTCCCAAATGTTGTGAGAATGGCCAATTAACTCTTCTCACACTTGAAGAAGGCTCCGGGAACATTGAGGAAACAAATGCTGTTTGTGTTGTTATGTGGAATAGCAGGACTAGCCTTCATCCCCTGTGTTATACCGTTAATCAGACAATTAGTTATGAGATCAGTGAAAGAAATCAGGGGTGTATGTACGGATGAGACCCTGGGGATTGGAGGACGTGCCTGAGGAAGAGGAGTTCTGAGATAGATTTTTTGCTTTTTTTTTTTTTTT
>JALGBA010001478.1:0-10881 GCA_023970755.1 Azemiops feae
TTCAATTTTCAACACTGCAATGTCAATTTTTACGCCCTGCATTGTGATGGCGAGCAGATCCCCGCAAAGCCTCTTCAGCCTGATTATGAGCACGGTCTTTTTGTGAGAGAGTACATGCAGATGGTGCAAGCCACAGGCAAAGGCATGAAAGACAGGCCACTGTTAATCAACCGGGAAGAGTTTAACCGAGGGTATACTTTGTATTGTTTTGACTTGAGTCCTGATCGATCAGGGGTGCTCTGAGCACTATTCTTTGATCAGGAACGGTAACCTCAGAGCCGAAATTAGATTTGCACAACCCCTCCCCAACACCGTCAACATGATTCTCTATGCAATCTTTGAAAACCTTATTGAAATAAGTCACACAAGGAATGTGCTTTTTGATTATATGTGAGTATGGACACACTGCAGCTCCTTCACTTGTTCTCTGGAAATACTGCCTTTCTAGGGGTCTACCCTTGTGACCTGCTACCCCAGAGACAAATCTCCAAAAGACCTTTTGGATTAATTGCAAATACCCACCCTCACACTCTGCCTGGTGAACACTGGCTGGCCTTCTACTTCCCATCTCCCGGATATGGCGAATTTTTTGATTCTTATGGAAGGCCGCCGGATAGTCCTGACTTTCCTGACTCCATAGTGATGTTTTTAGAGCAGCAAGCTGAGAGGTATACATTTCACCAACGTCAACTGCAGCACCCCAGCGCTGTGACCTGTGGGCAACACTGTGCGTTTTTTCTACTGAACCGGTCTAAAGGAGTGGCCTATGAAAATATTTTAAAGATGTACTCCAATGCCGATATTAAAAATGATCAAATGGTAAAGCTGTTTGTAAAAACTATAAAGGTGGGAAGGGGGCTTGGAACCTGTAACCGTCACCAATGCATGCAGACATGCTTGCCTTACTGTAAAATAAAGAAAAAGACTTAAACGCTTTTACTTGTTTCACTGTGTTTTTATTCATTTTACAAATTGAGCCAGTCACCAAACCTGAACCTACTTCTAGGATTTAATGTCCAAGGGCTAGAGGGGGTACCGGTAATCAGAGTCTTCTGAGTCCCAAAAGGGGTTGTCATAACAGAGACGGGGCTAGTAGCAGTTTCATCCTTAACAACCAGAGAATCTTTCAACTTTTCTATTTGCTCTTTAACAGTTGTAGACCCCAACACAGAGGTTGGAACATTCACCTCTGCCATAGCATTCATAAAGTCATCCCAGCCTTTAGGTTTCCGCTTCTCAGTAGGGGCTCGGTGTTGCGAGGCTCCTTTCACCAAGTCTAAAATATTAGTACCAGGAATAGGGACCCCTTTGTATAAAAAGGTACCGCGATCATCCCAGGTTGAGACGTCCTGATGCTGTTTCATTTTGTTCAGCAAAAGTTCCGCATTTTTCCTGTAACGGGTGCTCACACCCCTTAGGATCTCATCCATCCCTGTGTCCTGCGGAGATGGCTGTGGTGGCTGTTCTGGTAATGTTGGAAGTGGCCGAGGCTCTTCCGGTGGATAAATGAGATTCAGTCTGTCCTTTTCAGACTCATTTTGCCTGGTCAGTCTTAGATACCTCTGCAGTGCAGAATTGTAGAGCTTAATCTTGTCATCCTCACACAAATCAGCTCTCTGAAGAATGGTACGCATCTCATCATCCAACCGGTTAGTGGCTATAGCCCCCATAGTAGGCGGCCTTCCCTGTAGCTGATCCATCTGATGACGCGACACCAGATACATTTTCTCGGCATGGTCCATGGTTTATCCAGCTAACAGGCTAGTCAACAGCGGAATAGCTGTCCCTAGTAAGGGACCGATAAAACCACCCGACTGAAGTATGATCTGCTTCTTCTTTTTGAGTGAGACCTTTCTATCACTCAACTTTTTAATGACCCCTTTCATTCTCTTTAGAGACCGGAATTGTGAAGGTTTCAGAGGAAGGTTTCCTTTTAGGGTGTTCAGAGCTATTTCTGCTATTGCCCCCACCAGGTCATTATTAGCATTGCATAAGATGGCTTTTCTCTGTCTTGGTCCGGACTTTACTAAGATTTTTAAAAGCCCCCAATTTCTACGTACCCTCTCTGACATCTTAAATGAACTAGTGCTAAGGTAACCGGGCTACTGTTTTTTACACTTCTTTTTCATTGTGTAAACAGTAGGCCAATCAGGTGGGAAGAGGCCTGTTCTCAATCTGTAGGATTCTGGAGTGGTGGCTGCCAAATCTACCAAAAGGTACCCGTGTGGTTTGTGAGTTGCATCTTGGAATGCTTCTAAAAATACTTTGTGTTAGTGGGATACATCTGCCTGGCCAGTGTGACAATTTGCATCTGATCACGAGGGCTGCTGAATAAAACCAAATATTTGGAATTCAGAGCTATTGTTCTCATTTTCTTACCTTGGAAAAACAGGTTTTGTAGTATGAGAATAATGCTCAGGTTTCTGTGATGAACGTATTGTGTAAAAGCCTTCTCTATTTGATTGCTGTCACCGGCCGATGCCATGAGATCATCTATCATGGCTAGAGTGATTTGATTTGGTGGAAACAAATAATCATCTTCAAAAGAAGACGGAAGCCCCTCCATAAACTTAATATAAGGGAATTTATTAAGCAGTTCTTTGTACAGAGGTTGCCAACAGCTATAAAACCACACAATATTTTGAGGCATTTGAGACAACGCAACATCGCCATGTTCTAACATTTGTTTGATAAAAAAAGATTTGCCAGAATTGGACGGCCCGCTTATAATGCAGGAGAAAGGATGTACAAATTGTGCAATATTTTCCACGATCCTTAATAGCCGTAAGGCAGCGTACAATAATCCTCACTCTTTAATAACCTTTTATTATACACTACTTTTAAAGTTTTTCGGAGGACTCGCGTTTCTAGGGTCCACTGTTTCTTAACCCTAACAATCCCCAACTGTTCAACCCTGATCTCTTTTTTCTCTCTGCACCAGACAGACAATAATCATCTACCAAATCTTTCAAGCTGTCAAAATTAACCTTATTGCTATTACCACAGTTTAGCGTGATTCCCTTCACCTTTAGCACCGCTTCACCGTTGGACAAAGCATAAGCATACGTTTTGGGACCGGCCGCAACAAACTCTGTTATCGTAGTGTTTGGTGGAATCTCACTTGTCAGCTGTCCTAAATAATCACCCAAAGGAGGTGTCCACGCCCCCTCTCTACTTACAAAAATGACTGAATCGGTATCATGGTACAGGCACCTATCGCCCAGCCCATCCAGTAGCCTGTATAATTCCAGCTATGCATAAGCCGTTGTAAAGCTGGCTATGAATACATTAGTGCATGTGGATTTGGTGGGGTGGTTCTTGGCTATTTTCCATGTCACAATGGCTGTCTCTGTATCCACAAACTCACATGAGGAAACATCATAATACGGCACAAAAAGGTATTTGAATAAATCCTCAGGGTTTGTCACCACGGATGTGGTCAGGTGATTGGTGCTCTGGCCAAACTTACCCCACAGCGAATTTAAGAAGAGTTTGTCAATCTGTCTTTTAGCAGGATTTACTTCAATGTGGTCACAACGTAAGCGGACGTCTTCCATCTTTTCATAATCCTGAATATATTGCTCTTTATCCTGTTCTGTTTTGCACCAGTCAGGGTAACCACTGGCCTCCTGTTTCTGTCTGAGATGCATGTTCATATAACCTGAAAATAGCTCATTTGATGTTCTTTCAAAATGCCAGATCTCATAGATTTCAACAATTCTGTAACCTTTTTCTAAAGCTACATTCAATTCAACAGTACACCATGTCCCAGTCAGAGCTCTTTCCTCATCACTGTGTTTACAGGGGGTGGTTTGCAGTTTTTCTGTGCAGGTTGCACACAAACTAAACATTAATTTGCCTCCTGATTTGTGGGGTAGGACTGGGAAATAGAGATTCCTTGGTGGGTACACTTTGACTTTGGCTAACCCAAAATATTGCTTTATGTCCCCAAAGTTTTGAAATATTATTTGTGGATGGCCAATTGGGTACTCCTTGGTCTTATTCACAAAGGGGTACAAACTGGTGAAATCGTAGTATAAGATTTGTTCACCAGGTTTTGGTTTGTAGTACAGGCATGTAGCATTTGTTCTTCCACCAAAAAAAGCATCTCGAGGATTCAAAGGAGTTGGGAGCTTATTCTCAACTAGAAACTGCTTCAAAGAAGTTTCATCCTCCACCATGGCCCTCTATTCGTGTTCCCAGATGCAGCGCACAGCATAGCCCTGGTCCCTGAGGTACTCTTCTTTAATCTTAGTACGGTTGTGCAGGTTACCATATGTTGAATCAAGTACTTTGTTGAAGTCTTTTTCAGAGTAGCAGACAGGGCACCCATGAAAAAAACAACCGTGAAATTCAAAAACTGTGGGAGTTCCATTTATGACAGCAAAGCCATCCAAAAAATATTTGCCTACTTGCTTTTCACCCCTCTTCAGAGCATGCTGAATATTGAGTTTCTCAGTGTGCTCTATATGCAACAACCATTGAATCGCTGGAACTGAATACCTTTTCTGTGTCTTGTGATAACTGTCCAAAGGAGCTAATGCAATGGTATTGCTCTTCAAATACATGAACCGATACTGTGCCATACAGACAGATGCCAATGTGATATATTGGAAGGGGTCAATGCATCGAATCTCTATCTCCTCAACAATCTCACCCCCGACCCCCCTGAAACACTCACGCTCAGTCATATTCATCACCTGTTCCCTAAATCGAATACAGGCCTCTCTTAATATATCTACATCTTGTCTGCAATAGTGAGCTAGAGCCTTCTTTAGTTTAAACACAGTACCTGTATTAGCAGCGTGCCATTTCATGAATTCTTCTCTCTCCCCGGGCATCATGGTTTCAGGGCTGTAATACTTGGTTTCAGGGAGTGGTCCCACATAGTCTCGATTGGCCATTGTATTGAACAAGTGGGGGAAATATCCTTTGCTGCCTTGAAACCCCATAGCTTTGGGTAATTTGCTTAATTTAAGGGGCAAAAATAATATAATCCGGTAGGGTGATACACAGCAGTTTCCCTCCCTGACTTATAAGTTGAACCCTAACCTTTTCACGAATCAGCTGCCTCAGTACTAGGTACCCATCATAACCTTTGGAGTTGTGAGCTATAAAAGTACATCCTTTAAACTCAAGATTTATAAATTTCTTTACAAACTGCTCCAGGCATCTAACACCATAACAATCCCACCTCACAACATCTTTATCATACCAATCCTTCAACATATCCCTGGCGCAGACATAATTAGGTATATGGGTGCCTGTCTCTTGACAGCATTCAAAATCATAAATGATATATCTTTCGCCAATTCGCGGTCGGCACAACGATTTTAGAAAACATAAATGCCCTTCCAAGCTTTCAACCTTCTCAGAGCATTGTCCACACTTGGTTCCCCTGCACTTTTTGTGGGGTTTAAAGACATAAACCCCACACGTTTCACAATATTTTTTATTCTTACAGTCAACTTTTCCCTCCATAGCGAGTTCTGTGTGTCTTTCAAGACACACCTTAGACCGGCAAAGCTCTTTGCACCTACAGCAGCGCGTCTTCTCCTCCTCCACCCGCTGACATTCTTGCCTGAGGCATGCTCTACATATATATTGACAGCCATGATTAAATTTGTGGTGGTAAGGTGTGTGGCACAATTTACAGAAATAGCGTTCACCCAGGAAGCCCTTGATATTTTTGATGTCACAGTAATGCTTGTCGTGTAACAATATAAATACTATTTTTTCTTGCTGGGGACTACCTGTGACAAAAAACCTCCACCTGTCCTGCATATAAAACAAGATTTTTATAGTGACCCTTAAAGCTTCTTCAAAGAGGTGTATCTGAGAAAAATCAATCCTGTTTTCTGTGGAAACACCCAGTCTGCTGTGAAGTTCCCTGGCCCTGGTAATAATTTCTTGATTTCTAACATCCACACCAATCAGCCAGAGCAAACAGCTAGCAAAACACAGAAATTCACCTCCCACATTAAAATCTACTAGGTGCTGTCTTTTTTTCTCCAGTATCTGCTAAGCAGCACAGTGTTTAACTTCCTAAGCCCTCCCCCCTCCTTGTTCTTCACGACGGTAACCACTAATTGTAAATTACTCCCCCACAATATCTCTGCCTTACTTTGAAGCAGATTTTCAACACTGGTCAGAAAATCATCAGCATTTAAATCATTCACACACCTAAGAGAAAAGAGAGGTTGATTTAACCCCTCTGCATCCAACCAGAGTTGAACAAAATCGTTTCGACCTATGTCCCTAGCAACATTATTCAAAAGAGTCTGTATCGTATTATGAATAGCCTCTATAGCATCTACAAAAGACCGGATTTGGTCAAGATTAACAAATCTATAACGATGATAGTATTCCACAGCCCTGAAATTTCGGATAGGCTTCTCCCATGCCTGCACCATATCCAGATAAACATCGTTCATATTCTGAGTGTTTGCAGAGTTAGGGGCTTGTAGCTGTGGCGCAGAATGACATATCTCTTCTTCTGGTTGAGACACAGACATAGCATCACAACTATCACTGTCTGCTGGGGATGCGGGAAGTCCGCCTCCATGCATTTTTGCTTTTTTGCAGGACGGCTCTGGTTAAACAAACAAACAAACAAAAGGCTATCACCAACATTCCTAATAATGTAATACCAACCCCCTTTTAGTTTCTAAAAAATAATACTAATAGTTTTGTAGTTGGATAAAATGCTAGATATTATACCTCCTAACAGCATTTGTGTTGTGTGGCTTGTGGTAGGCTGAGGGCTCATGTCATGCTGGGCCCCTTGGAGCTCTGGGGGAATTGCAAGGTCCACAAATGGCTGCTCGTCCTCCCATTCTGAAGGAAAAGAAAAACCCCAATGGTTAGAATTGTTGCAGAAATGTTTATAAGAATCTAAATGTATGAAAGTATGAAAGACAAATACCTTCATATATCCTCAAACATTCTGAGTCTGTCAATTGTTGTTCTGGAGGAATTGCAAGGTCCACAAATGGCTGATCGTCCTCCCATTCTGAAGGAAAAGAAAAAAACCCAATGGTCAGAATTGTTGCAGAAATGTTTATAAGAATCTAAATGTATGAAAGTATGAAAGACAAATACCTTCATATACCCTCAAACATTCTGAGTCTGTCAATTCAATCTAGTGAAAGAAAACAATCAATCAATCAAACAAGCAAGCAGACAAGAATGTTATAAGCTCCATTTTGCATCTAAGTGTTTAAAAAATTAGGCATAAAACTACTTACAATAGTTGGTTCCATTCTGAAAAGGGTCTTCTTAGCAGATCAAATGGCTCCGGAGGTATGGGTATGCCAGAAACCAGCAAACGTGTCAGGACGTGACAGGACCAGTATGGGCCCTGCTTTTATACATGTTGGTGATGCCACAAAATAATCACATCAGAGGAGGTGTGTTCTTCTCACCTTTTGCAAAACTGGCCACCCTTAACTACCTAGGAAGCGGCATTTGAATAGTAGGTGATGTTACAAACTAATCACATCAGAGTTGATGAGTTCTTCACCCCTTTTGCAAAACTGGCCAGCCCCGCCTTATCAGGAAATCCCAATTGAATAATATCACATGAGCTTTGATTAAATTGTATCTCTGTGTTTAACATCTGACAAGGTTAAACAGGGGTCAGCAAAAGAAAAAACATAATACATCTTTCATGTGATTTGTAAAGCACATTTTATTATAAATTTCATAGCATTAACAGTTTCTTGTAATTAATTTCTGTTACATTCTGGCATATGAACCTCTTCAGAGACAATGGGAATTCAGCTTCGATCTTTGACATTAATGACAGTGGTTTACTGTTCTTCTCGATACGCTGTATGAATGTCTTGAGCTCACCAAGTGAATCCTGGGTGAAATATAAGTTATTCACTTTGTCAGAAATATTGATGATGATCCAGACAACATGAGGCATAGAAAGTCTAAAGCATAAGCTGTTAATAAGCTCTGTTTCACTGATACCATCCACATGATCATCATCATCTGCTTGTAGACATCCCGTTAAGAAGTGGTGTAATATTTTAATGATACATGCTTTCAGAATCTGAGACATGCTGACATTTTGAGGCTCCACCGTTTCTAAAGCAGGAAATAAGGTAGAATTAGGCTAGCTGTTTCAACTAATCAAAATACTGTTTTCTTAATGTTTAGATTTACTTACCATTTGATGTTTTGCAGAACCTGCAATAACAAGGTTTTATAAGTTTGTTCTCTTCAATGAAGCCATATAGCTCAGGTCCTTTTCTTATTCGACGCCCACGCTTGGGAGGTTTGGGGGTCAAATTTACATCAAACAAATCTCCATCAGTATTTGCCATCTTCAAAAGACTGCTGGAATTAAATCGCTAGCTGTTCAGGTCTGCCCGCACAAACTCCCCTGCCCCTTGCAATGACACGTCCTTGAGCATTACGCATGCCCAGAATCATGGGGGGAGGGGGGGTTATGACATGCCTGGGCATGACCCAAACAAGGCCTAACTCCCCCCCCCTTTTTTTTTTACTAGTAGACACAAACACGAATCGCTGTCCTGACATGCTTGAACAAGGTTTAAACCTCTACTTGCCGCCTGGGTGCTTGCCTCTTGTGAGCATTTTAATTCCTGTTAATATTCCTTTTGTTGTAGGGGGGCAGAATAAATTTTATTAAGGCCGTGCTTCGAACGGTTACGTGTACATGGGGGTTTGAGGGTGCAATTGGCAAAATATGTGTCTAGATTTTTACAAAAGTAAAAACCAGGTTTTAAAAGGTCTGTGGTTTGTTTGTTTTTCCCCTGCATTCGAGGAAATGATTTTAAAACCGCCTAGAAATAAATACCTTTTTAGAAAAAAGGGGGTTTAAATGCAGGCCCTGGCTACCTTTTAGGGGCTCCTTTTTCCCCAGCTTTTGAGGCACTGATTTTTAAAACTCCACAAAAAATTAAAATCATCATTAGGGTAGAATGATTAGAAATAAAAAGCATTTTTTTTATTTCACAGCTCCCAAAAGTAGGGCTTGTTTCCCAAAAACACAGGCCTCTGTTAATTATTCACTTTACTTAGCTTTTTTGGTTTTGAATGACCATAGAATTAATCTAGGGTTAAGCTAATCATGTCCCCAGAGGCTTGACTGCCACATCTTTCTTGATGGGGGTTAGGTTCAACACGCCTTATCTGAAAATAGGGCTGTTAGGGTTGCTCAAGCTTATCTTGATGGGCTTAGGCCAACATGTCATATCCGACTAGGGTTATGACCTTGTGAGCCCTGCACCACGTGGGGGTGGATTATGCACATCACATCCGGGGAGGGGGTTATGCACGTCATATCCGGAGGGTGGGGGCTGAGCACGTCACTTCCTCTTAGGGCCATGCCCTGCTGACGTAATCAACAGGTGGGTTTGTTTACTTTGATGACGTCACTGATCAAAAGTGCTGATAATTTTCATTAAAAAAAGGTATACACTACTACTACTAACAGCAGCTTGAAGTTAATCTAATACAAAGAGAGTGAAACAACTTTTATAAAAGTAATGAATGGCATAGAGCTTATCTATCAAAAAAGTTATTCATTCCATAGGCCTTTCTAAAATATTGGAAGTATCTAAATAAATTTCAGATCTAGCCAGTGCTTTTTTTGTCATAGAACGCACTGGAACGGTGTTCCGGCACCTTTTTTTGATGGATTTGCCTTAAATACAATAAATTAAATTTATGTTAAGAACTGAATATATAATTTTTTAAATAAAAAATTATTTTTTAAATAAAAGTTCCAGCACCTTTTTTCTTATATAAAAAAGCACTGGATCTAGCTATTTATAATGATAAAATTGGTTTCTTTTTTCATTTTGTCTTGATTTCTTTCTCTTGTATGGATAAATATTTTTATTTAGCTTTCTGTACATATCAGGCAAGAAATCTACAGTATGTCAATTACATACTATAACTACATAGATTTGTGATACAAAGGGAATTCTTCAGTGATGAGAGTAAGAATTTACTTTATTTTGGTGGGATTTTCCAGACTTGGCTGATTCTACATATGTTTGTTGCAAAACCTTTTGTTTTTCAGAATATATAAATGTGAATAATTGAATGTTATATCATAGCTATTCCAGAATAGAATGCCAATAATAATTTTTAAGTAGATATGATGCTAATTGTGTAAATGCAATTCATAATCACAGTATTAAAATACACCCCTTTCATCTTCCTTGTTCCCAAGAAATGCTATTTGCATTGGAATAAAGTCTCCTTATGCAATTTATCCTATCATGGGTGGCAACATAGTATAGTGCAGCAATTCTCTGTATTCAAACAGATATGGAGAGACAATTCATTTGTGGCAGATATGTCTAAAAGAAATGTGCTTCTGAAATATGTCCACAAAATAAGACATTTTTGGATTAAAACGGCATAAATAAGGATAAATCCTAGATGAAAATTCTGTAGCATGGGAAAAGTTGTAATTAAAAATGGATGCAGACTAATTCTAAAATGTTTTTGATCTATAAAAACAAACAGGAGAACCCAGTGTTCCTCTACTTGTTGTTGTTAGTTCCGAAGTCATGTCCGACTCATCGCGACCCCATGGACAACGTTCCTCCAGGCCTTCCTGTCCGCTACCATCTTCTGGAGTCCATTTAAGCTCACGCCTACTGCTTCAGTGACTCCATCCAGCCACCTCATTCTCGGTCGTCCCCTTCTTCTATTGCCCTCAATCTTTCCCAGCATTAGGCTCTTCTCCAATGAGTCCTTCCTTCTCATTAGGTGGCCAAAGTACTTGAGTTTCAACTTCAGGATCTGGCCTTCTAAGGAGCAGTCAGGGTTGATCTCCTCTAGGACTGACCAGTTTGATCGCCTTGCAGTCCAAGGGACTCGCAGGAGTCTTCT
>JALGBA010001479.1:0-69781 GCA_023970755.1 Azemiops feae
CCAGCTCAGAGAGCACCAAGGGCCCCACAAAGTTGGAGGGCTCAGCCCCTGCAGAAACCCCACTTCCACTCACTTCTCTGTCTGTTTCTTCTTGAAATGAAAAACCTAGAAGTCTTTTCAGTTGTTCCTTGACCAGGTCTTTCTGTCTCGAATTCCGTAGTTTCACCCCATAGTATTTGTAAAGCGAAATCTGAAGGTTGGGAAAAGAGTCGGTGAATCGTAGGGAGGTCCACCAATGGGTCAGGGAAAGGAAAAGGAGGACAAAATACTACCAGAAATGGACACTGTGTGGTCAGCTACTAATTAAGGAGAGAAGCAACCTAGAACTAAGGAGAAAGTTCCTGACAGTGAGAACAACCAACCAGTGGAACGACTTGCCTCCAGAAGTTGTAGGTGCTCCATCACTGGAGGTTTTTAAGGAGAGACTGGGCAGCCCTTTGTCCAGGATGGCATGGGGCTTCCTACCTGAGCAGGGGGTTGGACTAGATGACCTCCGAGGTCCCTTCCAATTCTGTTATTCTACTATTCATTTGTCTGTCTAATCTCGAAGAAATGGTGCAACAGAATCATTAAAGGAATGATGCCAAAGGAGGGACAAAATGAAACGTGAGTGACAAAAATGAAAATAATTCTTTAAATCATTTGAACGAATTGAATTGTTGAATTATCCCGCGCCGAGTTGGCATTGTGTTGGCATTGTGTCTAGGACAATTGCGCCCCCCAAAGGGTAAAAGCTCAGCATATTTACCTTCTCCTGAGACAAGAGATGGGAACTACTTCCTTGGACAGCAGACTTCTGGTGGAGGGAGGGAAATCCGTCCATTTTCCTCCTGGGCGGTTTGGGGCCTGCAGAAATCTGTTTAGGCAGCAAGAATAAAGAAATGGAGGCAAAGGGAAGGAGCAGAGGAAGGAACTGATTCTTTTGTGTGTTTCCAAGGAAAGCATCGGTTTCCCTTCTGCATCAGGATACATTTTGCAATTTATTTGACTTTTCTAGCTGGGACAGACACAAGGCACGTAAGAAGGACCATCCCGGATTGTATCAGCTGAAGCTGAGAGGAGCTGTTGGAAAACCTCTGCCACAAATTGTGAGAACAGTTGTCCAGATGAAGATTTGCTTCCTCTGACTGGAAGGACAAGTAAACAACCTGTCTCCAGATGTTGCTGGCCCTTGATTTACAACCATTTATTTATAAGAAATAATTTACAACTGAAACAAAATGACTTCTGACTGTTTTTCGCACTTACTGTATGACCATTGTGTAATCAAAATTCAGATGCTTGGCAACTGGCATGTACTTGTGACGGTTGCAGCGTCCTGGGTCATGTGATCCCCTTTTGCAACTTCCTGACAAGCAAAGTCAAGGGAGAAGCCAGATTCCCTTAACAACCGTGTTACTAACTTAACATTTGTAGTGATTCAAGTAACAGCTGAGGCACGAAAGGTCGTAAAATGGGAACAAAGCTCATTTACAAAATGTCTTGCTCAGCAACATAAAATTTGGGCTGAGTTAAGGTTGTAAGTTAAGGACCACCTGTACAACTCCCAGTCTCCCTCCCCACTGGCTGGCTGGCTGCGCATGCAGGAACTGAGGTTAGTTCAGCAAATGGAAAAGAATATTTGCAGCTCAGGAGCCCTTGCTGCTCTCTGAGCTTTGCAAATGTTTCAGGGCCAAACAAGGTAACATCATCAGTGCTGGAAGGGTGGGTGGGGGATTATGAAGAGTAGGAGGAGGAGGAGGAGGAGGAGGAGGAGGAGGAGGAGAACTGTGGAACCTCTGAGCTTGGTTCTTTTCTTGCAGATTTTTCATGATCCAACTAGGAACATCAACAGTGCTACAAGGGAGGGGGTGTTCAGAGTGGAAGACAAGAAGGGGAGGAAGGGGAGGAAGAAGGAGGGAGGAGAGAAGAAAGAGGAGATGGTGGAGAGTGAGGAGGACTACGGGGTCCTTGGTGCTCTCTGAGCTTGGTCCTTTTCTTGCAGATGTGTCATGACCCAACTAAGGAACATCATCAGTATTAGAAGGGAGTGGCAATTGCTCTCTGTTTATACCCAGTAGCTTGCCCTGAATAAGCAGGGAGCAAGCCTCACACTCACTAGCACCGATAAGGTTACCCAGTTGGGTCATGAAACGTCTGCAAGAAAAAAACCAAGCTCAAAGAGCACCAAAGGCCCCATATTCAGCAAATTCTCGATAACCACATTTGTCTACTTTGGGGATAAATTATCTCCACAGAGACAGCCCTTGCTTCTGCAACCTCTCCGGGATGGACCTCTGGAATCCACCCCCCCCGACACAAACCAATCTGCTTACATGCAAGGAGGGACGAAGATGGTCCAGGATGGTATCTAATATTTCTTTCTCATCCATCAACTCTAAGATGTCTTTCACAGATCTGCCTTTCAGTGGCTCCTTGCTCTCCCATAAACGTCTAAAGCATTCGTCGGAGAGTTCTGAGAAGAAGAGAGAGACTGGGATTGATGGGCAATTCGACGGGACAAACCTTCTCAAAAGGAAGAGAAAAAAGGGTGCGTAGGGGAAGACCAGGCTGAGCCCGAGGGAGGGAGGAGTCTAATGCGTCATTAGTCACAAGTCCCTTCGCGTCCACAAGAGATCTAAATCCAGCCCAGCTTGAATGTGTTTCTTATCTCCTTTGTGGAATGGGACAACTCGCCACAGGAAAATTTAACAATTCAATTTCATTATTTAAAATAAATAAAAAATCATTTTAATTTTTATCATTCACATTTCATTCCTTTGCCATCCTTTCTTTCATGATTCTCTTCCACCATTTCTGTGATATTAATGTAACCCGCAGCGAGTTGTCCCTCGGCTAGTTGGCCACCGAAAGTTGGCCGTGGCGAGTTGTCACATAGACCCTTTCCCTTAATGGCCAGCTGGTCAGATTCTTGTGGAGCGCTTAAGCTTGCAATAAATCTTCATGCTCATTTTGAAGTGACTGAATCTTTACAGAATAACAGCGTTGGAAGGGATCTTGTAGGTCATCTAGTCCAGCCCCCTGCTCAGGCAGGAGACCCTATGCCATTTCTGACAAGTGACTGTCCAGTCTGTTCTTGAAAGCCTCCAGTGATGGAGCACCCACAACTTCAGAAGGGAAGTCGTTCCACTGATTAATTGTTCTCAGTGTTAGGAAATTCCTCCTTAGTTCTAGGTTGGCTCTCTCCTTCATCAGTTTCCATCCAATGTTCCTTGTCTGGCCTTCGGGTGCTTTGGAAAACAGGTTGACCCCCTCCTCTCTGTGGCAACCCCTCAAATATTGGAACACTGCTATCATGGCAGCCCTGGTCCTTCTTTTCGCTTGATTGGCCCAAAGTCACCCAGCCAGTTTTCATGCGTAAGGCAGAACTAGAACTCACTGCCTCCTGCTGATCGGCCCAAAGTCACCCAGCCATCTTTCATGCTTAAGATGGGACTAGAACTGGCTTCCGGTTCCGGATCGCGGCACACACAGTCGCACGGAGAGATCCGTCTCTCCCACTGGCTGTTTTCCCTCCGCCGGTAGACCCTTAATCGGGTCGAAAGTCGCCCCGGAGAGGCGACCACCATTGAGGAGGCCCTCGTTTGACTGGGGAAGGGCGGCAGCTCCTTCCTCAGTCTGAGCCAGCTCCTTAGGGCCGTCGGAGAAAAGATCGGCCAGTAAAATGGACGATCACTTTGCTGCACCAGCCGAAAGCCAGAAGAACAACTAAGCATAAAGAACCCCCGTGGAGAGTCCGGGTGAGACCTTTCCTCCCCCTTCTTTCCCTAATTACTCTCCTGTAAAAAGCTTTTGTATTTGAATTATGTATATGAGGGAGCAGCGTTTGGGCACTTGGGAAAAACAGCTTTGGGAATTGGAAAAAAAATAAACCAGTTAAATTTTTATTGACTATTTAAATTCTGGAATACTGAGGGGGCCTGAAAATACTTCTATTCTTGATTATTATTATCATAACTACGCGTCTACTATTTTGGAGAGGCCTTTCTTCATATTTTTAACGTGAAAAACAAAAAATCTATTAACTTGGAAAGAAAGAAAGACCTTATAGCCTGCTGAGGACATCTTGTGACGAAAAATGTTACTGCAACTGTATATTTTTTTCATTGCTGGAGGATGGCTCTGACCTTCAAAAGATGATAAGTGTAAGATAACTGAAACAGCTGTGTGGTGATTTGGTCTATTGAGAATTGGAGGTGAATATTTGTTGATTTCTACGAAATAGAGCCTTCACTAAAAGATTAAAAGATCTTTTCACCACTGACATGGAACTTAACACACAGCTGGACTATGAGCTTATACTGGAAAAAATCTTGGAAGCCACGGAGGATATGAACTCTTACTTCCAAACTTCGACGGATCAAGTTATAGGCCGAAAAACAGTGGAGAAGGAGCAGATTGGCGCTAAAGAGACTAGTGAGCAATATGTACAACCTAAAGAGGAACCATGTCTACAACAAAACTATGAAACTACACTGAGAGAAATTGTGGAAACTAAGGAACAAATTAACTTTATACAACCCCAAACGCAATCTATGGAGAAGCTTGATGATCAAAGAATAACTTTAACTGAGATGCCTGACGCATCAACATCAACAGAGACTGACACTCAGATACAAGTTATTGAAAACTGTGATAATGTGGATAAACAACTAGTAACTATAACATGGAATAAAACGGCTTCTATCATCAAAAGGCTACTAGAAGAAAGGAAAGAGAACTTTGACCAATTTGAAGCATTGAGGAATACTGACTTTCTAATATTGTGGTTTGATGATGCAGGAATTTTATTATGGAAACCGGTATGGCACAGAAAGAAACCTAGAGTTAGATTTAAAAATGTATTTTAAAGTTTTATTTAATGGGTTTAAAAAGGCTTTTGAGTTTTTGACTGATTTAATAACTAACGGAGTACGTGAATTTTGTAAGAGGATATCCTTTGTAATAATACTTTGTCTTAGATATGATAATTACTGGAGAGGTAAACTTTATCTACTGGGTTAAAAAGATTTTTTATAGACATAGATGAATTGATAGAATATATATTTAAACCAGATAGAAATCTATTTGTTGGTTTGATATTTTTATTTTAAATAAGATAATTATTTTGTAATAGAAGAAGAATAAGAGGGATTGGTGACAAGAGAAGAAATGGTATTAATGAAGAAAACATAAGAATGTTACTGCAGGAATAATATACTCATTTTAGATATAATCATTATGTTAAAAAGGGACACCCGAAGTGTTAATAATATGTCTATTTAAGACTAATTGGAATATGGTAACTGTAAATTAGTAAAGCCTAAAAACAGGACTTGGATTTCTATAATTGAAATGTGAGTGATATTCGATAGGATTGTTTGAAGTTTATTTAGAAATGTATTAATTTGAATATGCAAGACTATATGAGGGAATTAGAGAGGGAATTTTCAATGAATTAATTTGAGCTATATATCTGTGATTGTTCTTTTGGATGTTTGATATACCCACCTCCACGGTGTTTCCTAAGCACCTTGATGTAACCCTTCCACCCCCATAAAAATCCAATAAAATATATTTTAAAAAGAAAAGAAAAGATGGGACTAGAACTCACCATCTCCCTGTTTCTGGACTGGTGTCTTAACCACAACATCTAAGTGCCTTTTACCTGAAATCTATTTACTGAATTTATTTATATTTTATGTTCCCAGACACCCATCTCAAGGAGGAACTCTGGACACTGTGCAGTGTAATCAACATATAAAACAGCATATAAAATTAGCCATGAAATATTAAGATTAATTTAGGATGACATTTTTTTTAAAAAAATGATAAGATTACAACATTGTGAAATTTCAAAGCAATAAAAATCCCAAGGTCTTTGAATAGGATAGAGCTGGAAGGGATCCTGAAGGTCTTCTAGTCCAGCCCCCTGCTTGAGCAGGAGACCCTATACTGGGGGTATACTATATATCGGTATATAAATATTGGTGATCGTTCAACGTGGGTGAAAAAGGCAGAGGGAGGGCTCTCGTGGTACCAGCCAGCCCCGGGATTGTGTGGACCTTTGTGCCTGCCACACAAAGCTGCACAGCCAGGTTTCGACCGCTTTGTAAAAGGCTAAGAGAATGGGGTCTTCCCTCCCCTCTGAGGGCAAAATGTTTCATAATACAGTAGCAGGGGTAGAGAAGACCCTCTTTCTACACCCCACCGGCCAAAATTCTTTGACTGAGGGGGTCTGTAGCCTAAGTTCTCTGCCTGATGAAGAACGGTTGCAGGAACTGGGTTGACCCCCCTCTTCTTTGTGGCAGCCCCTCTACTGGATCATGTTACCCCAAGTCCTTCTTTTCTTAGGACTGGGTATGGCCCGTCCAAAGAAAAGAAGGACTTAGGGTAACCTGATCCAGTATTTGAGGGGCTGCCACAAAGAAGAGGGGGTCAACTTATTTCCAAAGCACGAGAGGGCAGGAGAAGAAGCCATGGATGGAAACTAACTTGGAACTAAGGAGAGACTTCCTAACAGTGAGAACAATTTATCAGTGGAGCAGCTTCCTTCAGAAGTTGTGTTCATCACTGGAGGTTTTTAAGAAGAGACTGCACAGCCCCCTGCCTGAAATGGTATAGACTCTCCTGCTTGAGCAGGGGGTTGGACTAGAAGACCTCTGAGGTCCCTTCCAACTCGATTGTTCTGTAATAAACAGATAAAGAACTGTACCCAAGGGGTATATCAACACCCTGAAAGAGCTCTGAAGCTGGATCAAGTCCTGGGACCTATTAAATCAATGTTCTGGATCCCAAATGGTCTCTTCAGGCTCTATTCTGATTGATTGATTGATTGATTGATTGATTGATTGATTGATTGATTGATTGATTGATTGATAGACTGGGATGGGCTAATGTGATAGGACAAAGCTGGTTCCATAGATAGCCCAGCCCTGTACTGTGTATACCTGGATATAAAGGCAGGACGGCCTTGGAAGGTCTTCTCCCCTGGGAGAGGCTGCTCCTCTGAGACCTTTCCTTCTCAGGCACCCTTGGCAAGTTGATGGGCTCTTTCTCGCCTTGCTGGTCTTCTGCCTGAGCAGTCCCTAGAGTGGTCCTCAGGGTTGTCCTCTGGCCCAGATCGGGAAGCACCAGCGCTGGAAGCCGAACCCTCTTCCTGGCCTCCATTGGAGCTGCGGAAGACTTCACAAGCAGAGGCAGGAGCTGCGTGGCTCGCCGAGTGGCTGAGTCAGGGGAAGTGGACGGGTGGGAGCCAGAGAAATGGGCTTCCTGGGGGTCCCACTGCTGCTGGTCACGATTGATCTGACGATTGGACTCATTGCTGTCCTTTTTTTTTAGGAACGGCAATTTGTTCAGCCTGCGGCTCATCCTGCCGTGAAGAATGAAGGAAGCAGATCCTACCAATAAAGGAGAAGGTTTGTATCTCTGGGTTGAAATGAGGGATCCTTGGTGCTCCCATCTCTCTCTCTCTCTCTCTCTCTCTCTCTCTCTCTCTCTCTCTCTCTCTCTCTCTCTCTCTCTCTCTCTCATCTTTTTGTGAGTGCTTCATCACTGGAGGTTTTTAAGAAGAGACTGGACAGCCACGTCTGAAATGGTAGAGGATCTCCTCCTGCTTGAGCAGAGGCTTGGACTAGAAGACCTACAAGGTCCCTTCTAGCTCTATTCTGATTCTGATTCTGATCTCTCTTTCTGACACACACACACACACATACACACACACAAACATCTCTCTCTCATCTGTCTGTCTGTCTGTCTGTCTGTCTGTCTGTCTGTCTGTCTGTCTGTCTGTCTGTCTGTCTGTCTGTCTATCTATCTGTCTATCTATCTATCTATCTATCTATCTATCTATCTATCTATCTATCTATCTATCTATCTATCTATCTATCTATCTATCTATCTATCTACCATTTCTCTCTCTCTCTCTCTCTGCCAGCCTGCCTACCGATATCTTACAATCTTAGGCAACACAGGATCAACAGTAGAGACCTTCATGTTTCTGGGTTCTATAATCTCCCGGGACTTGAAATGGACACCTCACATTAGAAGCATCGTTAAAAAGGCACAACAAAGAATGTTCTTCCTGTGCCAACTCAGGAAGCTCAGGCTGCCCACGGAGCTGCTGATGTGCTTCTACAGAGGAATTATGGAGTCTGCCATTTGCTCCTCTATAATTGTCTGGTTTAGTACAGCAACCAAACAAGACAGACACAGACTTCAACGGATAGTTAGGACTGCAGAAAACAATAATCACAACCAGCCTGCCTTACACTGAGGACCTGTACACTGGACGAGCCAGAAAGAGGGCTGAGGAAATTTCTACAGACCCCTCACATCCTGGACACAAACTGTTTCAACTTGTCCCCTCGGACCGCCACTATAGAGTATGGCATGCCAAAACAACTAGACATATAATTTTTTTCCTCCGTGCCATCACTCTGCTGAATACTCAATTCCCACAGCACTGTCTCATTTCTCATCTTCTCATCTTCCCTACTATCTTCTCCTACTGGTTTCTTATGATTTATCAATTGTTCTTTGTAACTTACGATTAATGATTGTAACTGTGATTATGACCTGTGACCTGCTCTTTATATGTGAGCTTCTGCACTGGTGACAAATTCCTTGTGTGTCCAATCGCATGTGGACAAATAAAGAATTATTCTATTCTATTCTATTCTATTCTATTCTATTCTATTCTATTCCATTCCATTCCATTCCATTCCATTCCATTCCATTCCATTCCACTCCACTCCACTCCACTCCACCCCACCCCACCCCACCCCATCCCCTATTATCTTTAATAGGAGGACAGATAATCTGCAGAATCAAGGTGCAGTCTTACCTGATCTTCTAATCTTGCTTGCTGAATTTCCACACTAATAAAAAAGCTTTTTGGCCTCCTCTCCTCTCCTCTCCTCAGCTCTCCTCCGATCTTCTCCAATGTCGTCCACTTCACTCTCCTCTCTTCAACTCAACTGAACTTCTCTCCTCTCTCCTCTCCTCTCCTCTCCTCTCCTCTTCTCAGCTCTCCTCTCCTCTCCTCTCCTCTCCTCCGATCTTCTCCAATGTCGTCCACTTCACTCTCCTCTCTTCAACTCAATTAAACGCAACACAACTGTTCTCTCCTCTCCTCGCCTCAACTCGCCTCAGATTTTCTCTCCTATACTTTGCCTTATATATCTGCCCTCAGGGGCGACATCACAGCATTATTTATGACCTCACAGGGGGCGAGGCCCACAGAGCCGGCCTTCCACTCCAACTGTCCAGCCCCACCAAGGATGCTGGATGTTGCCATGGTGAGCTCCAGCCAATGGGGTTAGGGTGAGCCCCTGACGTCACCAGCTGAGGCTTTGATTGGCCTGGACAGGAGATTGGAAAAACCCTCCTCAACCGCCTGCCTGGCCTATGAAGGGATTGTTTTCTCTTGGAAGTTTTGGCTTGTGATTTTTATTTCAACTAGACAACAAATCCCACATTGTTATTGCGACACAAGAACTAAGTGGTTAGAGTAGTGGGAAAAGGGAGTCGGAAGAGACCCCGGAGGTCATCTGTCCCACTGCCCAGTGCAGGGCCTCCTAGGGCGGGTTTCCCACCCTGAGCAGCTTGAAGATGTCCGGACTTCAACTCCCAGAATTCCCTAGGCAGCACTCAGGGTCCTCAATCCTCTTTCCATGCTTTAGCTGTTCCTCACACTGCCTGCAAGGAGCGGTCTACAGTCTGGCCTTTCAGTCCCAGCTGGCCCGCCAGGCAGCGAGGAGGACAGCTAAAGCTGGCAAAGACCCCACAGTGTCCTCCATTTTGTGGCCTGAGTCTCTTTCCTGAGGGGAATCTTCCTCCCTCCATTCAAGGGGGGGGGAAGCCACAGAGAGATTTTCTCTCCTCTCCAGCCGGGAGTCAGGGAAGGTTCCCCAAAGGGGGGAGGTTGGGGGGCGGAGGGGGGACGCAGGCCAGCAGCCTTCCCGGTTCTTTCGGGGGGGGCCCAGAGGATCCCAGGGCTGGAGGTTCCCCCAGAGGTCACCTAGTCTGACCCCGGCCCAAGCAGGAGCCCCTCCGCTCCCCTGAAGGGTTCCCTCTGGGGCCCCCGAGCTGCTTGTGTGCACTTGGAGGGCCGTGTGTCCCATCAGATGGGAAAGTGGGGAATGGGGCTGTGGCCCTCCCTGGGCTGGCTTCCTCTCCCCCTCCTGCCAGGGATCGGGAGGAAGGATGGACGCTGCTGCTTGATGAACTTTTCCCCCCCTGAGTCTGGACTGGGCGGACGGCCCCAAAGCGCCTCCCCAGCCGCCCCTTCCAGAGGCGGAACTTTGTTATTTTAGCAAACTTTTAAAATGAAGTTTCAAATAAGGCTTGTACGCTGAAAAACTTGATATTCTTTAAATCACATCAAATTAGCTTTGTCTAAGATCTACATCTTAGATCAAATCTTGCATGACGGAGATTGATCAACTCTACTGTATTAATGACAACATAGAAAAATTGATGACCAATGGCACATTGTTATCCATAACCTTCAGGTTTCATAGAAAGATTTAAAAAGAGTAAAAATTATTTGAGTATCATTTTGAAGACAGTTTTTATTCACTTAGTTATCATACCATCCACCCCTCAGGTTTCTAATCACATCACAAAATTGTTTGTGAGTACTTTACTGAGACCAAGTAATATCACCAGTGTTCCCACGATCTGTTTAGGAAGGGTCAGGATATGTGGAAATGACGTTTGGGATGAGGAGAAGAGAGGCTGCCCGGGGAAGGATCAGACAAGAGGGGGGAATCCTGCGGCTGCATAAAAGGGCAGAGAAAGAAACTCAGAAAGGATCCTCGCTCACTTTTCAGGCTGAAAAAAAGACTTGGTGGGAGATTTGTTCTTCCAGATTTGCAAAACGTTTTGTTACAACCAAGTACAATTAGCACATCTGGAGCTGTTTTCCATCAGGATGACCAGGGAGAAGATTAGCCTGACAACTATCTTCTTAATAAACCCATTCTCAACCCTGCGACTAGCAAAGCCAAGAGAAGCAGGACTCTCAGGAACTTTGCAATCCCAAAAGTGAAACTTTATTAAGTACACCATTTTGGCATTGAGGAATTGAAGCCAGCTCTGAGGGTTTCCCATGCAGTGCTACATATTTAAACAGTAGCTTCCCCATCTCTCCCCCCTCCAATAGTGATTGTGCTGTCCAATTATGCCTCAGTCTTTTGTTTTGAGAACCGTTCGCTTCTTTTCGGACACCTGCAGTAGCGGCCTTGGTGGGTTCTTGGCTCACCCGCTCTATTCTTGGGTCGTCTGCCTTCCTTCTCACCCTCCCCTCCCCCCAGTTCTTTGGCAAGCTGAATAGCAATAAGTGTTCAACTGTTTCAAAAGCAGTTCAACCTTGACCCCTGTTCTTTCTGGGAATCAACCTGTTGTTTTCAAAGAGTTTATGAATAATCTTTTTTTCCTCTGTTCATTTTATTTGTCATCTGCTCCCCCAGAATGTTCCCTAAAATTGACCAATTGTGCCAATTACTGGTGTAAGGAAAACAGCCTAGTTTTAAACACTGGAAAAGCCAAAGAGATCATTGTTGATTCC
Source organism: Azemiops feae (assembly GCA_023970755.1). NCBI lineage: Eukaryota > Metazoa > Chordata > Lepidosauria > Squamata > Viperidae > Azemiops > Azemiops feae. The sequence goes on from JALGBA010001479.1 coordinate 11,552, forward strand.
AGAAAAGGCAGGCACAGCCACAGGTCTGAAGGTTGCCAAGGATGGCAAACCCTGTTCTAATGTAATGTGGTATGTTGGTTAACCCACCATTCAACCTCCATAGGCATATATGGGGGAACCAAATGAAATGAAAATGAAATTTTTAAAGCATGCTCTTGTTGTTGATTATGTGAAAAGAGCTTAAAGTATATACTAGGCTTCTTTATATCATATGTTTCTCTATTGTGGTGTCCTCTCCCACAGCCAGCCTATCAAGATCCAGGTAACTGAAAGAGGATGGGCTTTCTGATCCAAAGTATCTGGAGTATACAATTATAGGAAGATGGTAGTAGCCTTGAAGCACTACAACTTGCGACCACAGTTGAAGAAAGCTAAGAAAGTTGTTAAGTGAGTTTGAGCCCCATTTCCTGATCTTTCTTGCCACAGCTATTAAGGGAATCGCCGCAACTGTTAAATTGGTAACACAGTTGTTAAGTGAATCTTGGCTTCCCCATTGACTTTGCTTGTCAAAAGGTCCTAAAGGGGGATCACAGGACCTCCCGGGACACTGCGACCGTCATAAATATGAGTCAGTTGCGAAACGCCCAGATTTTGAACACGTGACCCCCTGGGGATGCTGCCATGGTCACAAGTGTGAAAAACGGCCATTTTCCCACTCTTTTTTTCAGTGCTGTTGTGGCTTCAAACGGTCACTAAGCGAATGGCTGTAAGTCGAGGACCACCCGCCCTTCTACGTGTGAAAGCCCCTCGGCATCGTCATTCATTGTGTGCAGGGACTGCATTTCTCCAAAGGGGGAAAAGAACACGGTTCTCTTGCGCCTCACCCTTAGAAACGGCAGAACATCCATGACGGCCCCTTGATCTAAGCCCATTCAGCCACTCTAATAACGAGGATAATCACCGTCATCATCATCATCATCATTTTTGAGTCCTCCAAACTAAATGCGAGCGAAGGACTATATCCCCAGCCAGACAATGTTATTATGTCACAATAAAAGAAAAACGTTACGGACTTTGCAAGCTGAGAAAGTCAACAAATGCAAGTATATTGAGAGTTACACCAATTTTTTCCCCCATCGTGGCATTTTAGACTGAATTAGATTCTTGGCCAATGTGTTTCAAGGTTCTCTCTCTTCAAAGGGCCACGGCCTTCCAGGTTCCCAAGGGAAATGGATTTAGGATTTTCGGCATGCAAAACATGATCTGATCCTGATTTTTGAGCTCTGCCAGGACCTTTTCCAGGGAATATCAGAGAAGAGACGGCATTGTTTTCCTTCCTCTTTGTAAACTTCTGTTATCCTGCTTTTCTAGGTTTTCTTTCTTCCTGGACTAGTTTCTCCCAGAATTTCCCAGCTAGCGTGGGAATTGGAGTCCACAGGTTGCCAGGTCTGGAGACCCCCTGCCCTATCTAAAATTGCAGAGTTTCTGGGAGACCTTCTCTTTTTCTTCTGACAGAGTTTTGGCCTTGGCTCCGGGGCACAAGTCTCCTAATGTTGACCTCTGGATGGAGATGTCCCTGCTAGTTGAATCAAATAGAGCCAGGAGGTTCTCCTTCCTTCCACCGCCGTAGTTGGGGACATTGGCTTCTCCAGTAGAGAGAAAGTCCAACAAGGCATCTGAAGTGTTTAAAGGGTTCATATAGTTGTCATGGATGTTGTAGCCAAGTGTGAGATTGTGCAGGAGCTGGAGATTCTTGTTGACCAGTTGAATGGTGAAAATTAATTGTAGGGTGTATGAAAAACCATAAGCCTTACTGTAAAAAAATGTTCATGTTATTATCATCAATAGCAACAACATTTTTTTCAAGAATTTATTCCTTTTTGTCTCCACAAGCCTACTGAATGTTAAGCCAATACTGATCCAAAACCAATAATCAGTTATACAAATAGGGGAATGGGCTGAGCAGAGGCAATGACAACTGTTTCAATCACTACTTTAAACAAAATGAATTTAAGTGATGAATTCAGGAATGAACGGGGAGAGAAAAATAATCTGGATTGCCTTTGGGGTTTTTTAACCCCATCTCTGGATTTGAGTCTCTTCTACAAAATAAGAAAAAAAGAGGAAATCAAAATCATCCAGGAAATTAGAGAAGTCCTGTAATATAGAAGCAAGTGAAAAGAAGAAGAAAAGAAGGAGAGTGTGAGAATTAGAAAATGGGGGGAATGCAAGTCCATCGCCTTGAACGACTTACGATGAAGATGGAACAAAAGGAGCCATGTTGAAAGACAACATTATATTCGATAGTTCATTTCCAGTGGTGACTATACCAATGAGATGGTCTCCTGGCCTGTAGTAGCTCCATGGTTTATTTTCATCCTGGTGCTCCAAACTCAGCGGGCATTTCGTTCTAAGCTTCCCAGAGACCGGCTGGGACACCAGCAGCATCAGAACCAGAAGCAGCAGGTCCATAATTCTTAGGGTTTTATTAATCCTCTCCCTGTTTCTAACACCATCTGTTCTGTTGTGGTTGTGGTCCTTCTTGTCAGGACATGTCCAGAAACATGTCCCTCCTCCAATAAACAGTTATAAATCACATTCCCCAATTAGCTTGAAGCGCGGGCTTTCTCCCCAGCTCTCCAGCCCGCCAAAACTCTATCAGCTCTGGGCCCACTGACCTTGGGTTCCCACGGCTGAGTTATTATTGTTATGACTAGCTGGACCCTCATCCCTATTCGCCCTCCCAGCATCAACTAATTCTAAAAGCATAGAGAAAATGGCTGCATTTTCATCTGTTGTCAAAGCAAGAACCTCCAACGTTAGCAGCGTTGACAGGTGGCCTAAATCTGCCCGTGTGGATTGAGGGTCTCTGGTGAAGGACGGAGGGGCTTCCCAGGAGGCTCCCGAGGAAGGCAGAGAAGCTCCAGGGAAGGCCGGGCATCCAGAGGAGCCGAGGGATCCGGGGAAGGTCCGGCCTCTGCTCAGCCTCTGGCCGAAGGGAGAGACGCCCCTCCTGCCTCCATCCCTGCCCAGGAGCCCATCCTGAGGATGCCCCCTCCCTCCCGGACCCCTCGGGGCCCCCATCCCAGGGCAAAGGGGCTCCTCTCCACACAACAGGGATAATAATTGTTCTTTCTCTCTCCTTTGCTGAGCACAGTGACTGGGTGTCTTTCTCCCTCCGGAGAACTTTGAGGATCAGATCACGGAGGTCTTCTACAGTCTGCCTCTGGTCCAAAAATTGGCTCAGCCTGGCATAGAAGCCCCAGCAGTCTCTGGGCTATGTTGAAGGACAGCAGAAGTCAATCCCCTTTGTAGAGATCAAGCAAAGTATAATCTTTCAAAATATAACCTTTCATGTATAATCCATCTTTCATGTGTAACATAGCCCAGCTATTGTTCATTTATTCCTGCTTGCTTTCTGTATGTGCTCCATTGTATTCTGAATTGTGCTGACCAAAGAAAACGTTTCTGTTACTTTAAACTGTGTTGTTCCGAGAGATAGAGAAAGCCTAGCTAAGAATCTGCAACACTTCCTTCTTTTTCCACCCCCTTTTCCTCCTTGGATGGTAAATGCAAGAGCTTTTCTTTTACCGTAGCTGCCTAGAAGTAACAAGTTAGGTTTCTGGGCCAATTGCCGGCTATTGAGCTATTGTGCATTCAGGCTTAGAGATACAGCAATGTAAGTGAGCTAGAATAGATAAGGAAATTCAAAGGAACTTTTTAGTTGCTCAGGAACTTTGTAATGTGTATTAGTTATAAAAAGCAGAATTTTTCTGATTAGGTTGTTCTCACTCTCCTCTGTCTCATAGCAGTGTGTGCGTGTGACAAGAGACTGCGACACCCAGCCCATTCCTTTGATCAAAAGAATAAACCTGTGTTCTTTTCAGTTGCCTTGTTCAGAGTCTTATTGGATTTACTGGGATTCTGAGCTAAAAACCTTACAAGGGTTAGAGGTTATTAACCTCCTTGGACATTGGCGAGAATGGAGGCCACCCGGGAGCAACTGCACACACTGGATGTTCTGGCAACGGAGGAGATTCCCACGTTGCTCCAGTTGCAACCCAACATGTCCATTTAGATTGTTTCAGTGGGAACTCTGAGCGGACGAGGGGAAGGTCCAGGGCAGAAAGAAAGATGGAAAAGCCTGCAAGGAGAACCTCAGAAGCATCTTAAGGATCGAGCTTCCGCTGCTTGTGTCACACGTTAACTGCAGGACCTTCATGGATCCGTATGTTGGTATCAGTAAAGGGATTTTTTTATCCACATGCTGCAACTTCCTGATGACAAATTTTGGGAATTTGTTTTCAGGTCTGATCTGGCTGCTGCTTTGGGACCGGCCACTCTGCTGCCTCCCCCATTTTGGGGTAGGCACCGGACATCCCACCAGAGGCCAGGTGTGCCCTAGAGCCAGAAAAGTGTAGAGGAGACCCAGCCTGAGATCCAGGGATGGGTTGCCTCTCAGGGAAGACCCCTTGACCCCGTTTAGAGTCTCAATCTGCAGGGATTATTTTCAAGACTGCAGGAAACCTGGGCATTAACCAGCCAGTGTTGCTTGTTCTTTCATCACCACATCTCAGCCATGTTTATTTTCAGCAAGAAAAGCATATTTTCCCCCCCTTCCCCCCCCCAATTAATTTCCAAACCTGGAGCCGAGTTCTTGTTTACAGGCTCATTTCCAGCTCTGCAGAGGAGCCGTGGCAGGGGTCCCTCTAACCCCCCATAATTAGGGAAGAGCTGGGGATTCCTTCCTCCCTCTTGTCCCCCCAAGGAGTTTTCCAGCTGTGTCCTTTGAAACTAGTCTTGTGAATGGAAAAATACAAAGAATAATGCAGAATTATGGCCTGTCCTGAGCCAGAAAGCCCTGAATATGGAGAATTCCTGGCTTGGCCTAAGATTTAGGCCTTGATTGTCCCTGCCTAATTTCAGACTCTGGCCTTCCTGCTCTCATGGCCCCTGTCCCACTTGAGAGGTTTATTTCAAAATGGGACAAATCAGTCCTGCAAGATTAATTTCAGTCCATTTCCAGATGGACAGTTTTAAAAAAACCCTTATTTTAATTCATCTCGACTCAGGCAGCCTCATGGACACCCCCAAAATCCAAGGCCACAACGGACCCTTCTGTCTTCTCTGGGATTAGGAGATTCATTCCTTTTCTCCTTTCCTCAAAGTCATTCATTGAAATGTTGGTGAATCCAACATCCAGAGTAGAACAGCCTGATCAAATTCCTCCTTGGGGCCATTTTCTCGGCCAGCTTGATAACCACTGGTGCATATTGCCCTTCATCTCACATTTGCTAATAAAGACATTGGGGTTCCTCCATTCAACGTTTATTACCTATGGAGCATCCACCCATCCTGATTGGAATATCTATGGCGACACTTATGAAATGGTCATAAGTCACTGTTTTCAGTGCCGTTGCAGCTTTGAATGGTCACTAAACGAAATGTTGTAAGTGGAGGACTCTCTGTCCAGTGAAGAGTGAAACCCTCACAAAAGGGGGAAGAAAAAGGAGGATCCATCGGAGGTTCTGGCAGAGCTGCAGGAATGTTTCTTCCGGCCTCTTCATCCTCCTGACCTCGAAACACCCAGAAGGAAGAGGCCAAATTCTCCCCTTTCCCCTCTTCTCCCTCCGTCCCTCCTCCTTCGCCTCCCTGGGAAAGAAATCGCTTCAAAACCCCTTTTGGATTCGGAGGGAAATTCGCTCAGGCATTCTGGGATCGATTCAGGGCTGGGGGGGGGGAAGGATACGCCTGAATCGCACTCAGGGCTCGGCCTGATCCATCCAGGGAAAACCGGCCCTCCTGGAGGTCGGAGCCTCCTGCTATCCAGAAAATGGTGTCCTAACTTTTGAAACAAACCGAGAATCTCTGCTCCTGCCTCGGCCCTTCATCCTGGCCAGGACCAGGAGCTGGTCGGCTTCACACAACCCCCGACACACCTGGGTCCTTGACTTAACAACTGTTCATTTAGTGACCATTCAAAGTTACAACCGCACTGAAAAAGGTAACTTATGACCGTTTTTCACAGTTATGACCTTTGCAGCATCCCCATGGTCACGTGACCAACATTCAGATACTTGGCAACTGACCCATGTTTATGGCCGTTGCTGTGTCCCAAGGTCACAGGATCTCCATTAGCGACCTTCTGACAACCAAAGTCAATGGGGAAGCCATTCACTTAAAAACCGATTTACTAATTTAAGAACTGCAGTGATTCACTTACAACTGTGGCAGAAAAGGTCATAAAATGGGGCAAAACTCACTTAACAGATGTCTCACTTAACAACAGAAAAGTTGGGTTCAATTGTGGTCATAAGTCAAGGACTACCTGTATTGGGGACACTTTTCTTCTGGCAAGGACCACCTTCACACAACCTACTTGACCAGCCTGGGGTCCTCGCAGCCTCCCTGAGACCAGCCAGAGGTCCACGTGGAGCCTCCTAAGAACCTGTAACAAACCAGGGATGACAACAGCCTCCCCTCCTCCTCTCCTCTGGGGTCCCACCTGGGACAAACTCAGAAATTGGGGTGGGCCCATTTCTGACCGAGGAGGGGCTTCCTCCTCTTCTCTGGGCATCACCCGGCTTCGGTGAGACTTGGCTGTGAGCATCCTGGAGGAGAGAGTCTAATTGCACATCCACCTAGCATTGAAAAGCAACAGCTTGAACCAGGAGCCACCCAGGATCTGGTCTCCAGGCACTGAGAGCAGAATCTGAGGGAGGTTCAGAGGGAGAACTTTCCAGTCGTGGACCTGGGATATGGGCCACCCTCTGTTCCTCACTGCCAGGATGGACCTGCCTGTCCTTTCAGTTCCCCCTTCTCACTCAGCCCCCCCCTGTTCTCCCAGGCCAAGAAGTCCATATTAATGTCCTCCCCCAAGTTAAGAAACATAGTCCCCGAAAAATTGATCCAAATAAACCAGGAACAAAGGAGTCCCAACAGCACCTTCAAACCCCTTGGAGGTTTTTTGGTATAGAAAGTCTCAGCCTCAGAGATGGGAAGGTCAAAGGGGTTCCTCCCCCCACTCCCCAAGTACATCCACACAACCTGAGGAAGGGCCACCAGATTTCCAAAAATCATATTGTTAGAAATCAGGCCGCACCATCCATCACACTTGTGGGCATCGCCACCATCTTTTAGAGTTACCTTGTGATAAGGTGGGTGGCCAATAAATTTAATGATCAGATGGATAGATGGATGGATGGATGGATGATAGATAGATCTCAGCTGCAGACCCTACAGTCCGTTCTTTATTTAATAAACTAAGAAATGACAAAATATAAAGAATCTTAGCATATTATACGAACATGGAAAGACAACACAGAAATGACAAGGAAGAAAAAAAATAAAAACTTCCATCCACTCTATAACTTTCTCCCAATTTACCCAACAATATAGTCCACAAGTTGTCATTTTTCTGCTTCTTAATGAGCTCTTATCTAAAAAGTAATATTGCTAGAAAATATGGGAAATGAAATTTCACTTCAGGCACAAGCAATTTTAAAATCAGTTGCAATTAGGATTAATATATGGAATTTTGATATAAAACAAAATTCCAAACAGGGCCTCCTCTTAACACTGGGCAGAGTTCAAGGGTTGCCTGATGGTCTCCTTGCCATTAGAAGACAGGCAGCACCAGAGTTAAATGGCATTAACTTAAAGTGCCACCAAACTCCATCACCCTGGGTGACCTTCCCAGCAATCTCTGTAGACAAGAGGCCATGTTGAAGGACAACAGAAGACAATTTCCTGGGTGTTGAACTATCTTCCCCAGCATCACTTTCTGGACATGTCCTAACAGGAAGGACCCACAACCACAACAGAACAGGCCCCCCAGGGGTATATCTGTAATTTTTCACTAACATGCTTTTCTCCAGCCTCTCCTCTGCACATGGACCCAAGAAAAAGTTTATGATCCCAAGAGGAGAAGTTGCTTCTCACTGCAATTATGACCACCTGGAACTTTGAGATCTGTGATGCTATATCTCCAGTTTTTAACTTTGATGTAGACATCAGTTTGAAGCCACATGCAAGGGATCTTGTATCAGAAAAGGATAAATTCCTTGGGTCAAGCTCTCTCGGAACAAAGTTTTGGGACAGGTAGGGGTTCTGCTCTTGATTGTACCTTTCTCTCCTTTCCAGATGAAACTGAGTGGTTCTCTGTTTATATCAGGAAAGCCACTGGCACTTCTGAGAGTCTCTGAATTTTTCCAACTGTTCCTCTTGTTTGTGTTAGAAACAGGAAGACAATTGATTCACCCCATGAATTATGGACCTCCTGTTTCTGCTTCTGATGCTCCTGATGTCCCAGCCAGTCTCTGGGAAGCCTAGAATGAAGTGCCCGTTGAGCCTGGAGCACCAGGAGGGAAAACAACCATGGAGCTTTTACAGGCCAGGAGACCATCTCATCAGTATAGTCACAACTGCAAAAGAAATAGTTCATATAAAGTTGCCTTTCAACATGGCTCCTCCTATTCAGTCTCCTTCGTAAGTCATTCAGAGTGATGGACTTGCATTCCCTCCATTTGCAATTCTAACACTCTCCTTCTTTTCTTCTTATTTCACTTACTTTTACAGTGCAGGACCTGTCTAATGTCCTAAATGGTTTTGATTTCCAGGGCTTCCCTCTTTGACTTATTTTGTGGAAGAAACAGTAATCCAAAGATGGGGTTGAAAAAAACCTGAAAGAAATCCAGATTATTTTCCTTTGTCAGTTCAATCTTGAGTTCATCACTTGAACATTGAACTTTGTTTAAGTAGTGATTGAAACAGTTGGAGTTGCCTCTCCTCATCCCATTTCCATGTTTGTATAATTGATCATTGGTTTTAGATCAATGTTGGCCTAAGGGTCACTAGGCTTGTGGAGACAAAGAGGATTTGTTGTTGCTGTTGACTATAATAATGTGAACATTCTTTTTACAATAGAACTACTTATGGTTTTAGAACTGCCCTACAATTAATTTTCACCATTCAAGAGGTCAAGAAGAATCCCCAGTTCCTGCACAATCTCACACTTGGCTACAACATCCATGACAATTATTTGAGCCCTTTACACACTTCAGATGCCTTGCTGGACGTGCTCTCCACTGGAGAAGCCAATGTCCCCAACTACAGCTGTGGAAGGAAGGAGAACCTCCTGGCTCTTTTTGATTTAGCTAGAAGAGACATGTCCATCCAGATGTCAACATTAGCAGACATCTACAAAGTCCCACAGGTTTGTGTGCGTTATTCTCTATCTGGTAAAGTAAGTGGAGGGTGGTGGGGGATGAGCAACAGATGCAACCATATCTTCTCCATGGAATTCAACAGCTGTTTTTCAGAATATTCTACCGAATATTCAACTATTGAAAAAATATCCAGGTTTTGAGGTCTTTCATTAACATTTTCATTTTCACATATCAGTAATAACTGCTTTATCCAATTGGAGTCAACTTGGCAATAGCTTACTGTCATAGTAATTGACTGATTATTAATAAATCAAATTCAAAAGTTATGGCCTTTGGAAAACACCATCATAGCCATCGTAGCCGATGCCATAGAGCAAGTAACGCCTTTCCTTATCTGGGTTAGTTTTCTCTGAGACTGAATCTTGGATCCCTCATCATCAAAGGAGCCCATTTAGAGCATGGGCAAAAGTGAATCTAGTGCTAAAAATTAAAAAAATCATAGGTTCCCAGCTTCCTTATCCCCAATGATTAAAGAATATAAGGCCAGGGTAACCCATGTATTCTTATATGAAGCTGATTTGGCATTTAATAAATGCCACTACCGGAAAAACCCAGTCACAGGATCTGGGGAGTTTCTTTGGGGTGGATAAAAGGACTTCAGCTGCTGCCCTCAGAGATGAATTGCGAATTTACATAATTTCTCCTTTGTATAAAAATTTAGGGTATAAAATTATTGGTTTAAAATTAAAGCTATTGAAACTGCCAGACTCCCAAAATTGTGCCTGTTAAAACATAAAATTTCAATTAAAGACTTCTTGGATTGTACAACTGACAATTTGTTTTAGGAATTGTGGTCTCCTTGTCTCTTGTACAACTGGAGAAGAAGCTAAAAAGATTGTTCCACAAGGAATCTGGGCTATAGAAGCAGAGAAAGATGGTTCAGTCCTCAAGAATAATATATTAATATGGCCTTTTATTAAATCAAAAAACTTTATTTGACATCTGCAAATTTGAATATAATTGCAATAAATTGTAGGAGTGATACAGAAATTTGCATTGCATTTTTTATTGTTTTTTTTTTTTTACTTAATTTGTTTTTGCTTTTCATTTTTATATAAAGTCCTATATTTTAAAAAAAGACTAAGGAACAAACTATTCTAAAATGTTCATCAGAACAAAGTTGGATTTGTCAATAACTAATGTTTTGGAGTTGATCTCACCCACATTATAACACAGCATTCTTCGTTGGTTTTTCAGATTTGTACCAAAACAGTTTCAGAGGCCTCAAGTGATAAAAATCATTTCCCTTTTTTCCACCAGATGATCCCCAAACAAGGGTTCCACTATCCAGCGATTGTCCAACTGCTGCTCCATTTCAGATGGACCTTCATTGGTCTCTTTGCTTCAGACACAGAGAATGGAGAGAATTTCATGAGAACGTTTACTCCTTTGCTTGTCAGGAATGGAATTTGTGTTGTATCACAACGATTCTCAAAAACTGGACATACAGCACCCCTGAGGGATGCCCTCTCTAAGTGGAGACAAGTCAATGTCTTTGTTCACTTCATAGAAGGTGTTTCCATCTGGAACAGAATTCTTCCTTTCCATAAATCACTTGAAAATTTGCCAGGACCCATTGAAGGGAAAGTCTGGATCCTCACAAATTTTGCAGGTTATAATATAAAAAAAAATAGATTTCTCGAATACATCCATAGTATTTTGAAATTTCTGTTTTTGGCAAAAGAAAGGCCCAAAGATGATGCCTTTGAACCCCATTTCTTTGTGGAAAGTCAGTTTCAATATCAGTATTTCCGCTGTTCTCTTTCAAAGCACGTCTTTTCTGTCAAAGGCCGGAGAAGATGCACCCAAATAGCCCCACTGGAGACCCAGGAGAAAAGGAACAGGATCCAGATTAGAAATGACCCCTATTATTACAGTATCATTCAGACTCTGGCCCACGCATTGCATGCTGCCTATTCCTCCAGATCAAGAAGGAGAAGGAAGGAGGGAGAAAAGATCTTGGGGACTTCAAGGCTGCACCCGTGGCAGGTATGGGGTCCTGATATGGATCCATTAATCTAGATCTTTTGGAGAAGGAATCCAGAGGAGAAGGAGGGGAACCATCTTAACCTACTTTTGCTGCAAAAGGTCAACAGATTTGGACCATCTAATTGCTCCTGTGTGACACTCCGGAATAACAGTGAGCAGATCTTAAGTTTCTGTCTAACCTCTTTCAGTTATTGGAAGAGTGTTATATCCTCCTTTGTCTGACTGAGAGATTTTGTAAGTTGGAGAAGCTGCTCTCATAATCTTCTCCTTGTCTTCTCTCAAGACTCACTTTCAGTTTGCAGTTAAGTACGATTTTGAGGTCATTTCATAAACATGTATTTATTTATTTAGAAATAACTCAAGGTGGCAAATGTATCCAACACAGCTTCCTCCTTCAACCAATCAATTTTTCTTACAGTCACAGTTCAGCATTGCAAATAGAAGCAATAATAATAATAATAATAATAATAATAATAATAATAATAATAATAATAATAATAATAATAATAATAATAATAATAATAATAATAATAATAATAATAATATAAAAATGAAAGGCAATCAATGGGCAGTTAGAGTCTGCCTAAATTTGCATACAGCATAACAGAATTTGGCCCCATTCAGAGAATCTACTTCATATTGATCTGATAACTGTAATTGCACATAAAAGAGGTCCGTATTTCCCGGATATTTTATTAGGAGAGGTCTTATAAAGTGAATCCATGAGTCCTTATAGAAGATGCAGCATAGCAGGACCTGAGCTGCAGTTTCAGTGGCCCCTTGTCCACAGGGACCCGGTCTCAGCTCATACGCTATTTCTTTGTATCGGCCCTTCTAAAATGGCTGTGGGAATTGCGTTGCAGCACGCTAAGCTTAGTGCCCTTCGGGATTTTGGGCATAGTTATTCGATATAAATATCTCGCTGCTTTTAAAGGGGGAGTTTGACTGCTCAAATAAACATTCCTGGGAAGAGCACCCCAATCTTGTTGGATTTCCAGATCTTTGATCCCTTGTTTGAGTTCACTAAGTGAACTAACTCCTAACCCTAACCCTAACCCTTCCCTGGAGAAGCCGAGATACCGGAGTTTTTGTAAGATGGCCTTGAACTATCCTGATTCAAAATTGTCTTCTGTAAGGAGAGAACTCAAACCTGTAGGGGAAAAGAGTAGTTTTATCCAAAGTGCAAAAAGATAAATTTCTGCACCTCTCTCGATTTTGGCTAGTTCGGCCTCCCTCCTCAGTGCTAAATTTGGGACGCAAGGTGCTACCTGAAATATGGCTCCTAGGAATTTGGATTGCACCCTTTCCAGAGGAGTAAAAGAGGAGTAAGGTCCCAGGCTGAGCACCAAGGAGTAGTTGTGCTCATTTTCCCCACAACAACAACCCTGTGAGTGACGGGCCCCAAATCACCCAGCTGGCTTCCATGACCAACGTGGGACTTGAACTCACAGCCTCTTGCTTTTCAGCCCTGTGCCTTAACCACTAGACCAAACTGTCTCCCTTATATTCTTATCAAGCTTGGCATGTTCCTTCATGCAGTGCATCATTAACATTATTTTATGAGATACTATAGTTTATCAAGTCTTAAAAGTCAGATATTTTTCTACTACTTTTTACTCATGCACTGTGAGGAAATCAAAAATATTTTTCTGGAAACTTGGTAATGTTTAAATCAGATCAAATTATATTTACCTGAAAATTCTTATAAATCTTTCATCAAATCTTCCATCACAGAGAGTTATCATAATAATAATAACTTTATTACGGTCATAGACCAGCAATAGACATCACTTTTTACAATATATTAAGGAAAAAATAAAATAAAAATAGTACTGACATTAATAATAAATAATACCATCCCTGTTAAAAAAATACATGTTCTCAAAATGTTAGGGTCACTCCCTAGTTTACGTGAGTGGAAAGCCGATAAGTGTGTGAGTAAATGTAATGTTCCAAAAATTATTAGAGATATCTCCCAAAAATTGGCACAAGTTGACGGCTATAAATCTGTAACCAACTTTTTTCTTGTGGACATTGCTGCAACACAGTATTTTGCCACTGCATGCGTGATAGAAGGGTTTGAGTCCTGGAGGAGAAAGCCTACATAAAAATTGTCTGCCCTCCCTGGCAATCTCTCTAATAAGGGAAGAATATATGCTGACCTATAAACTCGGTATAACTCACAGTACAATAGAACATGTGAGATGTCTTCGACTTCTCCTTTACCACGTATACATACCCGTTCTGCTATTGGTGTTCTCTTATACCTGCCCTGGAGGAGTGCTGAGGGAAGAATGTTAAATCTGGCTCTGAAGAAAGCTATTCTTTGTTTTGGGAAGGTCAGATCATTCAGATATCTTGCCGGTTCCCACACTCAGAAAGGCCCCTCCCTAACTTTTCAGGGTAAGAAAAGAATTGGTGGGCGATTTGTACTTTCAGACTTACTAAATTCTGTTAATGTAGCATTAAAATAAAGTAGGATTAGCACATCTGGTTGTGTTTCCCCATCTGGATTACCAGGGAGAAGATTAGCCTGGCAACTTTGTTCTTGACAAATCCAGGCTTTCTGGGAGTCAACTTGATGGTTGCAAAGACTTTAAAAATAATCTCTTTTTTCTGTTCTTCAATTTATTTATCACCTGTTCTAGAATGTTACCAATACTAGACCAATTGTGTCTGTTATATTTTCTCAATAGATACAGAATTTTGTCAGTATATGGTTGAGTATTTTTAATCTTTTTTGTTCACTTATGAAGATAGTGGCAATATTTGTTCTCCTAATTAAGCATATATGCTAGTTAGAGAACTGTAGAAGAAAGATTCAAATTTGGGATAAGAAATGAAGTTTTGTGCTTTTAAAATTCATGGATGATTCAATACAGTTTCATCCCTTTCTGGAGAAGAATGAGTTTTGGAATATTTCTCAGAGGAAACTGTACTTGGACCAAAATGGAGAGTTAGCAGCAGATCTGGGCATCAAAACCTTCTTGGTTCTCCCCAAGGAAGATCCCAGGGTAGAGATTCTGGGGAGGTTTGAAAGACAGAGACTTACTATCATTCAAGAGGTTCTTTCACAGCTAAAGTTGCTCAACAAGGTGGGTGAAATTTTGGTGTCTTTTTTCTCTTTTCCAAAGTCTCTGGATCCATTTCAAATGGGCTAAGCCTGGTCCCCAAGGTGGTTGACCTTCACTGAGAACTGAATCTGAGGAGTAGAAACCTGATCATCTTCTTAGACTGCTTGGGAAGCTTCAATATTATTCCATTTTATGAACCAGCTAGAGTTTAGTATCTCCATCAAACTGGTGAGAAACCCACCAGGACTGGGGAATGTGTTGCTAATAGCTTCGGGTTTGTTCGTTCCTTGTATGCAAATAGCAAAGAAGAAAGCAATTCTGTTGATAAATCCAAGAATTCAGGTTTGGACTGACTCAGATGAAATTGACTCAGGCTTGGATGGAGGTCCTTTTGGTCCCTTTGGGAAATAAGCTTCATCTTGTCCTGCTTGGGGAAAACTGTTCCCTGAAAGGGCAGGTTCTGCTCCTGGCTTGTAAGAGGGTCTTCATCTGAAAACCCCCCAGAATGCCATTGTCAGCCCCCTTCAGTCTCTCTGGGGAGAAAAAAGGAGTCTCCAAATTTAACTAATAATAAATTTGGGCCTTTATTTCCATGCCTGTTGGTGACCCCTAATTTTAGTTCTTCAACAGAAAGGCTGTTGGATGCTCAGCCTGGAGCTTTGAAATGTCCCTTTATGACACAGGATTCATACTTATGTATGTCCCACGTGTTGCAGCAAAATATTCATGTTATTTGAGGGACATGTTTTCATGACCTCAACTCCACCTCATCCCACTCCAGTTGTAGAAACTGGGCAGTCAATGTTAGTCTTAGACCATCAGCATGGCAGCCATATAAATTGAAGAAATAAATGTGCAAATCAAGAAAGATCATTTCCTTTAAACTTGACAGCCCTAATTTTATGTGTTAACTAGGAGATGATTTTGGACTATTTTCAAAGGGAAGCAGCTTTGCAGTTTTTATATAGTCCAAAATAATTCTTTTCTGGATCATATTGGTCAGAGATTTCCTTTCTTCATCACACCTTTATTCTCTTTTAATCAAACATATAGAATAAAGGTTATTAAATCTTTTATACTAAAGTTTATTTTCAAATTTAATACAAATAAATCATCTTATTTTAAAATCATGGCTGTATGAAGAATGGAGAAATGCATGTTAATAGGGCTAATCATGCCTATGTGTGTTAATAAGAGCATGAGGAGGAACCGACTGGTTGCCACTGAACGCTTAAATCTTTTCTGAATTCCATCCTTCCAGCCTTTGTTAAACAGGAAAATCCTATATTGCAACGCTAAATGCCAGAAGCAAAAGGGAGGAACTAAACAAAGAATTTGCCACTAGTTACAACTTCTACATCTGTTTGGGATGAGTCAGAGATTTCATATTTACCTAAGTGAATCCCAGAGTCTACTTATCTAATGTTCATTTCTACCCCCATTTTCCATGCATGCATGCATTTTCCTAACACATTTTCTTTTGCATCCCTATTTTTTTCTGCTTAGTCCCTGCCTCAGTCTAAATGTGTGGAAAGTTGTCATCCTGGATTTGTCAAGAGGGCTCGAGAAGGAGAGCCAGTTTGCTGCTATGACTGCATTCCTTGTCCGGAGGGGACCATCTCCACTCGGGAAGGTGGGTGACACTGAAGAAAAGGGAGGGACTTGTGGAACTGGATCCATCCAGAACATTTTGAGGAAAGTACAAGTGGATGTGGCAGATTGGGCAAGCTTTACTACTGCCAGAGAAAATATCTCTACTGCTTTTAAGTTTGGATGTGGTTTTAAGTGTCCAAGTTCACCTTTCTAGAAACTTCTGAGTTGTTTGAAACTTGAAAAATTGTCTGAGGTGCATCTCCGAGAAGGATTATTGCAATGCACTCTATGTGAACTTCCCCTTTTTTGGATCACTGAGAAGATCTTGTCCACAAAGAGGTGGATGGAGCAATTATGGGTGCACCTCATTATGCTTGTATTAGAACTGCTCTAGTAGGCATTCCAGATTATTTACAGGGCAACCTTTCTCTGCCAGACAAGTAGATCTCACAAGATAGGCATCCTCTGGGTTCAGTATATTAAGAAATGCCATCTGGAAAGACCCAGATAGTGTGCCTAGAAAGATTAACTGATTCGGAATTTACCTCTAATAATCAGGTTACTATGAAGATTGTATGAAGATCAGATACTATTTTCTGCACATTACACAGAAAATCATTCAGGCCTAGGACTTCCACCAGTCTCATAGATCTTAGGTTTATATTGTTTAGAAAATGATTTTCTTATTTTCTTTCTTGGGGACATTAAGAAATGCATCTTGGAAAATGCTCCTGGTGTCAGCTGTTGTCCCAAGAAGATATTTTCTGAAATGAAAAGGACAGAATGTTGAAGAAATATTGCCTTTTCTCTTTCTCAGATATGGAAAAATGCACCAAGTGTCCAGATGATAAATATCCAAATAAGGACAGAGTCCAATGTATGCTCAAAATTATAACCTTCCTGTCTTTTGAAGAACTTCTGGGCATCATTCTGGTGTCTTTTTCTCTACTCTTCTTCCTAAAAACAGGCCTTGTTTTAATCATCTTCATTAAATACCGAAAAACTCCCCTTGTCAAAGCCAACAACCGGGACCTCTCCTACACCCTCCTGGTCTCCCTCCTGCTTTGCTTCTTGTCTCCTTTTCTCTTCATTGGTCAACCAAGGAAAGCCACCTGCCTTCTCAGACAGACAGTCTTCAGCATCATCTTCTCAGTTGCTGTTTCTTCTCTCTTGGCCAAAACCATCATGGTGGTGCTGGCCTTCCTGGCCACAAAACCAGGAAACCAAGTGAATAAATGGTTGGGAAAGAGCTTAGCCAACTCCATCATCCTTTCCTGTTCTGGTGCTCAAATTATCATCTGCTTTATCTGGTTGGGAGTTTCTCCCCCATTCCCTGACTCTGACCTCCACTCCCAGCCTGGAGAGATCATCCTGCAATGCAATGAAGGGGCTGTTGTCATGTTCTACATCACCCTCAGCTACATGGGCTTCCTGGCTGCCATCTGCTCCACGGTGGCTTTCCTGGCCAGGAATCTGCCTGGGGCCTTCAACAAAGCCAAGCTGATCACCTTCAGCATGCTGGTCTTCTGCAGTGTCTGGGTGACTTTTGTGCCCTCCTACCTGAGCACCAAAGGGAAATACATGGTGGCTGTGCAGGTCTTCTCCATCCTGGCCTCCAGTGCTGGTCTGCTGGGCTGCATCTTCATCCCCAAGTGCTACATTATCCTTCTCAGGCCAGACCTGAACACAAAAGAACAGCTTACAGCCAGAAGAAATGTGGAAATATGAGACAGATGAATTTCAACTCCAAGCTAGTCTCCATACATGAGTGGTGCAATAATTTTTCTTCAAATAAATAAAGGATGTCTGAAAGATTTTGAGGAAACCAATTTCTTGCAGGAATAAGAATGTATTAACAAGATAGAAATAAAGAGTTAATGCAGTTATTTCCTCATTTTTCAATACATTTTATTCAAAGTGCTATGACAATGCAACTAACATGTTCCTTTTTATTTAAACAATATCTCTTTCTTGAGAATAGTAACAGTGGGTGGGCATGAAACTACATTGATGCATGCTAATTAGGAATAGACATGGTTATATCATCTATTAGATATGCATATTGATGGTTATCATTTCATCCTCTTTTCCAGAAATGTATAAATATGAGTGCATCCTTTTGTGTTGGGGAATCTGTCCTGCTGTGTTCTGGAGTTAAATTCCTCCAGTGGACACTGAAAAAATAATAACTGCAGTTAGCCTTGATTATCAATTTTTTGGGTCCTGCATTTGATTCCACAGAAATTGGTGTCAGAAGTGGGATTCACAATCTTTGATCTGCAACCAGGGACAACAACTGGGGATCCTCTACAGGATGAGTATTGTGAGATTAATCCCATGTGCCTTCCTGACCCCACATAAAGGCCCCATTTAAGATTGTCTGTGAGGCCTGTGTCTGTGTTTAAGTGTCGGTTGTGGTTGGAGAGGTTTGTGCAGTGTATGTGGTCCTTTATACCCCAATTTTCAGCCATCCTGGCCCTAGTGCCAGCTCAGCTGAGTGATGGCTGGAGGTGTCCAGAAAGCCCAGAGGAACTTGGCTTTGGAGAGGTCAGTGTAAACTTTCTGTGTCAAAGAATGTAGACTGACCCAGAGGCTCTGTTCAAACTCCCTTTTTCCTATTGTCTGAATGGAGGAATTGCCAAAGCTGAGCCTAGGCAGGGAGGGAAGTGGATAATGGTGCTCCGGCAGACTCTGATTGGGGAAGGAATCTTTCCCAAAGAAATAGATAAATCCTTTGTGGCCCAGGGGTGGGAGTGGGTCTGATGCCCTCACTGGTGCCTCCACAGGCTGGGAAAGACAGGGAGGGTGTGAAATTGAAAGGGATCTTAAAAATCTTTTCCTCCCAGGCAGGAAGAGAAACAGCCCCAGATGTGAATCCAAGGACCACAATAATCAGCACAGGGAAGGAAAAGGGAAGCCCGGCCAGGAACACGGACACGGACAGAGATCAGACAGATCATGATCCAAAGGGGAAACATAAGAATCTCTGGGAGGAAAGCAAATGGGAAATTTGTACACTCTGAGGGTCTTGCTGAGCCCCTAAACATACTTAATCGAGCACAGGGAACATAACCAAGCAACAGTAACAGTATGAGAGAGTTGGAAGGCATCTTGGAGGTCTTCTAGTCCAACCCCTGCTCAAGTAGTCTAATAGTTTAGACTTTAAGAGAGCTGACTTTAATAAGTGAAGAGGGAGAGACTGGGAAGGAATCTACGTGTGGATGTCCTAAAAGGAAAAACGGTTCAAGACGCTTGGAAACCCTGAAAAATGAAACAATGAAGGACCGAGCAAAAACAAACAAGTATAGGAACAATATTTTCATTACTGACTTAGATGAGGGAATAGAAGGGGAACTCATCAAATTTGCAGATGACACTAAACTGGCAGGAACAGCCCAAACCCCAGAAGACAAGCTCAGGATCCAAAAACATCTTGACAAACTTGAACAAAGGGCCCTATCCAACAAAATAAGTTTCAGTGTGGAGAAAAGCAAAGATTTACATCTAGGCAGGAAAAATCAAAGGTACAAGTACAGATTGGGCGAGACCTGGCTTAAAAACAGTAACTGTGAGACGGACCTTGGAGTCCTGGTGGACGATCACTTAACTATGAGTCAGCAGTGTGCAGCAGCAACCAAAAAAACTAATACAATCCTGGGTTTTATAAACAGAGGTATAGAATCAAGATCGCGAAGTATTAGTACCGTTTTATAAAACCCTAGTAAGACCACACCTGGAATACTGCAGCCAGTTTTGGTCACCATATCACAAAAAAGATTGGAGTTTGGAAAAAAATCAGAGAAGAGCAACTAAGATGATCAAAGGCCTGGAGACTAAAACATACGAAGAACGGCTGCAGGACTTGGGTTTGGCTAGTCTAAAGAAAAGAAGAAACAGGGGTGACATGATATCAGTATTTCAGTATTTGAGGGGCTGCCACAAAGAAGAGGGGGTCATGGTATTCTCCAAAGCACCAGAGGGCAGGACAAGAAACAATGATTGGAAACTGATCAAAGAGAGAAGCAACCCGGAACTAAGGAAAAACTTCCTAACAGTGAGGATAATTAACCAGTGGAACAGCTTGCCTTCAGAAATTGGGGACACTCCATCACTGGAGGTTTCTAAGAAGAGTGTCAGGACCCGCCTCAACACCTCATCCCAAGAAAGCAGAACTCATGGAAGCAAGCTCTTCCAAAAGGAACTTTTATTAGGAGAAGCTGATGGCAGGCATACTGGACAGGATCTGAGGGACTCCTGTACAGATCGATAGGTTAAAGTATCCCCAAGCAAACCCCACCCCATAGTTCATCCGGACGGTTCAAACCGGCCAATCCCCAGGTGTTAAGTCCATCGTGGGAAAGGGGAGATAACATCGGTCTGGCTTTGGTCGTAGCAGCGATGTTTAAACGGCTCTTCACATGTTCTCTTGAGAGCGGAGAAATAAGCCAGGCTCTGGAGGTTGTATTTCTCCCCCCCCCCTTTGCTAGCTGACAGGTTAGGTTAGGGAGAAGAAAGTTCAGAGAGAGACACAGTGCAGGAACGCGAAGTGTTACATTGTAGCAATAAAGGAAGCTAAGGCAATAAACCCGCGCTCCGTCCCCCCTCCCCTCTAGGAGTATGGCAGAACCCAGGGAGAGGAGAGAATGGAATCAGGAAACGAGAGAAGGAGAGGCAGGGAAGTATGAAATATGATAGATATGGGTTCTGACAAAGAGACTGGACAGTCACTTGTCTGAGATGGTATAGGTCAGGGGTAGGCAACCTTGGCTCTTTTATGACTCGTGGACTTCAGCTCCCAGAATTCCTGAGCCAGCATGGCTCAGCTTGGAAACCTCTCCCTTTCCCCTCAGCATGGCTGACTCAGGAATTCTGGGAGTTGAAGTCCACGAGTCATAAAAGAGCCAAGGTTGCCTACCCCTGGTATAGGTTCTCCTGCTTGAGTGGGGGGTTGGACTAGCTCCAAGGTCCCTTCTAACTCTATTCTATTCTATTCCATTCTGTTCCGTTCCGTTCCGTTCTGTTCTGGTTCTGCATTTGGCCCAGTTCTTTTCCAAATCTTCCTAAATGATCTAGATGAGGGGATAGAAGGGGAACATCAGATTTGCAGATGGCTCCATGCTTGTTGGAATTATGAGAATATAAGCTCAATATCCAGAAGGATCTGGACAGGCTTAAACATTGGGCCCTTCCTAACAAGACACAGTTCATTGGTGAGAAAAATAAGGTTCTGCACTTAGGCAGCAAACCCAAATGCCCAGGTCCAGAATGGGCGGTGCCTGGCTCAGAAGCAGTAATTGTGAGAGGGATCTAGTGGCAAGGATCAGCCAGAAGTGTGCAGCAGCTGACAAAATAGGCCAAGGCAGTTTTAGGCAGCAATAAGTGAGGGGTAGTTTCCACATGGCGAGAAGTGCTGGTACCACTTTATACCGTACTGGTCACACCACCCTTGAATACCGTATCCAATTCTGGTCACTGCCATAGAAAATTTGTTCAGACTTTGAAAAGCATGAAGAGAAGAGCAACAAAGACGATTTAAGATCAAGAGGTTAAATCGCTTGATGAACGGTTGAGGGAATTTACTACATCTAGCCGAGACAAGGTGGTAAGGATTGGGCAGAGATGAAAGCAGTCCTCCAGTACTTTTATGGGCTCCAACAGAGAAGACGGGAGTGACTTATTCTCCAGAGAATTGGACGGCAGGACAAGAAGAAACGGGGGGAAGTTTGTTAAAGAGAGACACAATCTAGAAGTCATGAGAACAATTAAGGAATGGAATAGGTTGCCTCCCAAAGTTTTGAGTGCTCCGTCCCTGGAAGTTTTCAAAATGGACAAGAGAACCATTTGACTGGGATGGTATCAAGTTCCTGCCTGGAGCAGAGGGTTGGACTAGAAGACCTCCAAAGTCCCTTCTAGCCCTATAAATCTACCTCCCATGTTGGCCTTGGTGGCCCCTGGCTTCCCCCTTCTGTTGCTCCTCTCTTGCAGGCTCTGGAGCAGCAGGAGTTTCTGCCTGCCCCCGAGACCCTCAACCCAGCCCTGTCTTGCAGCTCTGCCACCAGCTCCATCAGCCTTGCGGCCTTCGGGGGGTCTCTGCTGCCTCGAGGCATCTCCTGCAGACCCCTCGGCTCCCAGTTCAGCTTCCAGCTCTTCTCCTCTCCTGCGGGCTGCCTGGATACCAGCTGCTCGGCTCATTTGGCTGCAAGAGTTCTGGCTCCCAGATCCGGCTCTGGCCAGACTCTCTGCTCTCCCCACAGCAGAGCCCTCACCCTCATCACTGCTGCCCCCCGGCCTCAATTGGCACTCTGAGGCTTGGAGCTGAGCCTGGGGACTCAATGCTGCCATCCTCACCATAGCCCAGGCCGTCACCTCCACCCTCATTCTTGACTTGGAGGCCCAGGATTATTCAGTGCTCTGAGGCCCTGACACTCCATGGCTGGGAGGTTTTTCAGCTCAGCTGACAGTCCTTCAGTGACTGGTAAGGGTGGGGGTAAGGATGGGGCTCGCCTGACTCCCCTGGCACACTAGGTGGCAAGTCAAGGGAAGGGAGGGGAAGAATCACTTTTCTTCCTCAAAAGGGCAAAAGGCCACATTCCTCCATTCCAGCTTTGTGGAGAGGCAGCCTTCCCATGTTTGAGGAAGGCCACTTGGCTAGTATCCTGCACAAGTCCTTTCTGCAGTTCTTCATTGTGTTTCACCACAGATCTGTTCTCTTGCTCTAACGGAGGGATCGTCGTGGTGGCATGGTGCAACCTTTCTCTTTTGTCCAGCAGAGTTTTCTGCAGGACTTCTGTTGTGGTCTGAAGTTGATCCGCTGTCTGCTTGAGAAAACCGTGTAGCTCTTTCATCTGTTTTTCTTTCTTTCTTGAATTCCTGGATCTGAAAGGAATCTCTCAGCTGCTTAATCTGGAGACGGGGACCATCGCTGGTCGCTGAGAGATGGCCCAAGGATATTGACTGAAGGACTGTTTGAAAAGTGGAGAGACACAGTCACATCCCCTCTCAGTTCAGGGGACATTTTGCTAACTGGCCTAAAGTCCAAACATGCCTGAAAGTGCCCCAGATTGAGAAACTCTGACATAACCCATCACAGCTGATCTCCCTTCAAACTGTCCTGACTTCCCATTTGAGTCTGACTCCAATTCGAGGCATCCCGTCTATCCAAACCCTCCAAAGGGCTCAGAATCAGCAGCTGAACAATTCGGCCATCTCTGATAACAGAAAAGCTCTGTGACTATTCGGATTAGGAAAGAGCCCCCCTCCCCCCCCCAAGCACTTACCAGTCGCATCCAAGGGAGGAAATCCTGCTGGGTCACCTTCAGCCAGTCCCTCTCTCTCCGCCATAGCCTACCTCACAAGCTTGTTGTTGTGGGGATGAAGGAGTCTTTAGTATGTTCACTGCCTTGAGCTATTTGGAGAAACAACAAAGGTGGATAAACATCTAAGTAATAAATAATAAAAATAAATAAGCCAATTACCAGGCCTGGTCTTTTGGGGAAATAATTACATCTGGCCAATGGAATCCATTTTTGGGTTAATTTCCCCAAATCATGGAGCCAGAACAGTTTCCAGCATTGTGGTCTCAATGCCTCTCCAACTGGGACATCCTGAAGCCAATTGTGTTCCTAGATCACATCACACATATCTTTGAAACGGTGGATCAGGAGTTTGGTCACAGGCATGGAGGCTGTGGACATGGCATTCCCACAAACTGTTAAGGGAGTATAATGATCTGTGCAAATAAAATATGGCACCAGGCTAGAAAGTAGAAGATTGTGAGTTCAAGTCCCGCCTTAGCCATCAAAGCCAGCTGGGTGACTTTGGGTCAGTCACTATGTCTCAGCCCAACCTACCTCACAGGGTTGTTGTTGTGAGGGGAAATAGGAGGAAGAAGGTGTGTTTGATATGTTCACCTCCTTGTATTGTTAATAAAAATGATAAAGGCAGGATAGTAACAAATAAATAAAAATCACTGAATGACCTTGGGGGGGAGAGGGAGAAGATGCTGCCTAGGGAAGGGTCAGACCAGGTGGGGGAGCCCACACGGGCATCACTGGCAGAGAAAGACCCTCAGAAAGGATCTTCCCTAACTTTCCAGGCTTTCCAAAGAGTCGGTGGGAGATTTGTACTTTCAGCCTTGCTAGATTCTCTTCCCTTCCAATAAAGGAGAGTTCGCTAACGTGGTCCTGTTTCCCATCTGGTGTACCTGGGAGAAGATGGGGGGACTTGCTACCTGGTGGGCCAGGTGAGTCTGGCCAGAGCCAGATCTGGGAGCTGGGATGTGGCTGCTGCAGACTCTGGAGGTGCTTCTTCTTGTTTTCCCCCCATATTCTGAAGAGGGGTGACTTTCTCCTTCAGTTGGCTGGAGTGGCTCTTCTCCACAGGGAAACTGAGGTCCATCTCAGCCAGTTCATGCTGCAGACTCTGGAGGTGCTTCTTGACTTCTGGCCAAAGGTTCCTCGCCTCTTCGAGGTCCTTCTCAGAGTCAGCCTTCTCTTGTTTGAGGTGGACACTTGACTAGTGACCTCACACAGTTCTTTGTGGAGTTCTTCAATGTAGTTCACCAAAGATTTGTTCTCCTCTAACTGATGGAATGATCTTCTTCAGGGTTTCTGCAGGTCTTCCGTTGTGGTCTTAAGTTGATCCAATGTCTGCTGGAGACAGCCGTGCTTCTCTTTCATCCATTGATCGTCTCTCTGGAATTCCTGGGTCTGGAAGTCAAAAGCGTCTCTCAGTTCATCAGCCTGGAGGTTGGGACCATCAGTGGTCGCTGAGAGATCACCCAAGGACATTGATGGTATTACCGTTTCCTCCTTGTTGCTGACCTGCTTGAGAAATGGAGAGACACATCAATCACATCCTCTCGCCGGTCAGTGCTGGTTTTGCTAACCTGCCTTCTCCACTCTGGCTTTTTCCTACACTTTTGGAGTCCATCATCTTCTGCTAGCATGCGATGCAGCGGGAGTTAAGAACCAACGGACAATCTGCAGGGGGGTCTCCTGCCAAAGAGCCCTTTAGATATAATCTACCCGGATTAGTTCTCAGCCACACAGCACCAGCTTCAAAATAGCATATTTGAAGGCACATCAAGTGAAAACCAGCTCTCTGGAGATGTTCCTAATGCTGGGAAAGGTGGAAGGAAAGAGAAGGAGAGGACAATTTGGGGCGAGGTTGGTGGATTTGATTACCATGTTGATGGGTGAACTTTTGGGAGACGTGAAAGTCCAGACTGGGGACAGGTCATCCATCGACCTCTGTGGTCACTCAGAGTCCACACTGACTTCAATGCTGTCAATCAATGCAGACCAAATTCCCTGGAGAAGTCTGCCATGTTGGGAAAAGTGAAGGAAAGGGAGGAAGAGAAGGATCCCCAGGAAGCAGCTATAGTGGGGATGGGGGCAGGTTGGGAGACCCGAAGGAGCAGACTGGGGACAGATCTCCATGGGGAAAATCTATCTGTGTGGCTGCTGAGAGTCAACACCAACTTGGTGATATTAATCAGTCAGTCAGTCAGTCAGTCAGTCAGTCAGTCAGTCAGTCAGTCAGTCAGTCAGTCAGTCAGTCAGTCAGTCAGATGACCTTCAAGGTCCCTTCTATTGTCTATTTCCTTTTCATTGTAGCCTTAATCTCCAAAGAGGGAACAAATTAAGGTTAAAACTATTAAGTGTTGATAGCCTCACAGATTCATTAAATTGTAACAACTTTGTGTAAAAATCACAAATTTGGCCCCTGCAGATTTTTCCTAGTGTAAAGCATGTGTCAGAATCCAATTGTATTTTATTTCTAGCTAATCTACTCTGAGAAAACCCAATTCTTACTCTCTTTTGGATTCTGTCATACTACAAAGGGGGGGGGAGTAAACACGGGTGTTTATGACTGGCATTCCTACTATCAACTACAAAGTAACATCCTCTGTGGATTCCCTCTCTGGAGTACTAACCATAACAATGCGGCCATCAGCCTTTGATCTCACTCCCTATGAAGCCTCCTTTTACCAGCAGCAAGGAAAAAAAGGGGGGGAGATTGCAACGTTTGGGATCTGATGGATTTAACACCCAGCCATCTGTCAATTTGAATTGACCGTAAGGAATGTGGGTGGGACTGCCTGGGAACACTTTAAAACATTGAATGATCAGGGGGGTCCCTCAGATCCTGTCTAGCATGCCTTCAGTCAGTTTTTCTTAATAAAGATTCCTGTTGGAAGAACCGTTCCAAGAGTTCTGTCTTCTTAAGATGTAAATTGAGGTGGGTCCTTATAGCATGGCTGCCGGCCGGCTGGCCCCAGTCCATCTCTGGAGACCTGCACCTTCCAGGTGGTGGGTGGGGAGTTTGGTCCCAGGTAGGGAGGCTCCTGACACGGCAGGTAGGAGCCCTTCTGGGGTGCTGGGGCTGAACCCCCCTTTTCTCATCTTGTCCCCCAAATGGGCCTTAATGGGAACCGTCTCTTCCTTCAGACAAGCCCAGACCAGCGAGACCCTGGCGAGGCCCACAGAGCTGGCCGTCCAGTCCAGCGGTCCAGCCCCACCAAGGATGCTGGATGTTGCGGTCTTCCGGTTCTGGTTCTGGCACACGCAGTCGCACAGAGAGATCTGTCTTTCCCACCGGCTGTTTTCCCTCCGCCGGTAGACCCTCAATCGGGTCGAAAGTCGCCCTGGAGGGGCGACCACCGTTGAGGAGGCCCTCGTTTGACTGGGGAAGGGCGGCAGCTCCTTCCTCAGTCCGAGCCAGCTCCTTAGGGCCGTCGGAGAAAAGATCGGCCAGTAAAATGGACGATCACTTTGCTGTACCAGCCGAAAGTCAGAAGAACAACTAAGCATAAAGAACCCCCGTGGAGAATCCGGGTGAGACCTTTCCTTCCCCTTCTTTCCCTAATTACTCTCCTGTAAAAAGCTTTTGTATTTGAATTACTTCCCTGCTGTGAGAGAGCAGCGTTTGGGCACTTGGGAAAAACAGCTTTGGGAATTGAAAAAAAAAAAAAACCAGTTAATTTTTTATTGAATATTCAACACCTGGAATACTGAGGGAGCCTGAAAACATTTCTATTTTTGATTATTACTATTATAACTACGCTATCCACTATTTTGGAGAGGCCTCTCTTCTTTATTTTTTTAATGTGAAAAATAAAAAATCTATTAACTTGGAAAGAAAGACCTTATAGTCTGCTGAGGACATCTTGTGATGAAAAGTGTTACTGCAACTGTATATTTTTTTTCATTGCTGGAGGATGGCTTTAACCTTCAAAGGATGATAAGAGTAAGATAACTGAAACAGCTGTGTGGTGATTTGGTCTACTAAGAATTGGAGGTGAATATTTGTTGACTTTTACAAAATATAGCCCTCACTAAAAGATTAAAAGATCCTTTCACTACTGACATGGAGGTACCTAACACACAGCTGGATTATGAGCTTATATTGGAAAAAATCTTGGAAGCCACGGAGGATATGAACTCTTACTTCCAAATTTTGACGGATCAAGTTATAGGTCGAAGAACAGTGGAGAAGGAGCAGAGTGGCGCCAAAGAGACTAGTGAGCAATATATACAACCTAAAGAGGAACCATATCTACAACTTAACTATGAAACTACACCGGGAGAAATTGTGGAAACTAAGGAACAGATCAACTTTATACAACCCCAAATGCAATCTATGGAGAAGCTTGATGATCAAAGAATAACTTTAACTGAGATGCCTGAAGCATCAACATCAATAGAGACTGATACTCAGATACAAGTTATTGAAAATTGCGATAATGTGGATAAACAACTAGTAACTACAACATGGAATAAAACGGCTTCCATCATCCAAAGGCTACTAGAAGAAAGGGAAGAGAACTTTGACCAATCTGAAGCGTTGAGGAATACCGACTTTTTAATATTGTGGTTTGATGATGCAGGAATTTTATTATGGAAACCGGTGTGGCACAGAAAGAAACCTAGAGTTAGATTTAAAAATGTGTTTTAAAATTTCATTTAATGGGTTTAAAAAGGCTTTTGAGATTTTGATTGATTTAATAACTAACGGAGTATGTGAATTCTATAAGAGGATATCCTTTGTAATAATATTTTGTTTTAGATATGATAACTACTTGGAGAGGTAAACTTTACTGGGTTAAAAAGACTTTTTATAGACATGGATGAATTGATAAAATATATATTTAAATTAGATAGAAATGTATCTATTGGACTGATATTTTTATTTTAAATAAGATAATTATTTTGTAATAGAAGAAGAATAAGAGGGATTGGTGACAAGAGAAGAAATGGTATTAATGAAGAAAATATAAGAATGTTATTGTGGGAATAATATACTCATTTTAGATATAATTATTATGTTAAAAAGGGAAATGAAGGACACCCGAAGTGTTAATAATATGTCTATTTAAGGCTAATTGGAATATGGTAACTGTAAATTAGTAAAGCCTAAAAACAGGACTTGGATTTTTATAACTGAAATGTGATTGATGTTTGATAGGATTGTTTGAAGTTTATTTAGAAATGTATTAATTTGAATATGCAATACTATATGAGGGAATTAGAGAGGGAATTTTCAATGAATCAATTTGAGCTATATATCTGTGATTTTTTGGGGGATGTTTGACATACTCATCTCCACGGTGCTTCCTAAGCACCTTGATGTAACATTTTCACCCCCATAAAAATCCAATAAAATATATTAAAAAAAAAAAAAAGGATGCTGGATGTTGCCATGGTGAGCTCCGGCCAATGGGGTTAGGGGGAGCCCCTGACATCACCAGCCGAGGCTTTGATTGGCCTGGACCGGAGATTGGAAAAACCCTCCTCAACCGCCTGCCTGGCCTATGAAGGGATTGGCGGCTCTGGAGGGGCTTCTGCAGCCGCCCTGGAAATAGTGACCGTTTTTCAGACTTACGACCATTGCAGCATCCCCATGGTCACGTGATCAAAACCCCCACGCTTGGCAATTGACTCGTATTTATGACGGTCGCAGTGTCCCAGGGGGGTCACGTGATCCCCTTTTGCGACCTTCTGACCAGCAAAGTCCAGGGGGAAGCCAGATTCACTTAACAACCAAGTGACTCACTAATCAATTGCAGTGATTCGCTTAACAACTGAGGTAAGAAAGGTGGTAAAATGGGGCAAAACTCATTTAACAAATGTCTCACTTAACAACAGAAATTTGTGGCTGAATTGTGGCCATAAGTCGAGGACTACCTGCATAGAACCCTCGGGACGCAGGGAGTCCTCCACTTATGACCACGAAAGGGACCAGGCTCTCCTTTGTGAAGCAAGCAGGTTGTTCAGGGAGTCTGAGCCCATTTTTGGACCGTTTGGGCATTAAGCGAATCACTTCAGTTGTGAACTGAGCCACGAGGTCGTTAAGTGAGACTCAGTTTGTTGGGAGGTGGCTAGGAGAGTTGCAGACTGGGATCATGGGACCCCGAGACACTGCAGCAACCGTGGCAAACACACACCGGCTGCCACAGGCCCAAATGTTGATCGTGTGACCGTGGAAATGTTGCGACGGTCGTAAGTGTGAGGACTGGTCCCCAATCACTTCCCTCAGTGCCATTGTAATTCCCAACAGTCGACAAATGGATCTTTTTAAGTCAAGGCCTCCCTTAACTTTTAAGTCAAGCCAGGGGAGCCAAGCCCAGCCAGCCAGTCTGAACGGAGGCCGGGAAGGTCTGGATGGGGAGGAAGGTCTCCAGCTCCACCCTTGCCAGAGGGAGCTTTCGGCCCACCTGGGTCTGGGGAGGTCGCACAGGTGGTCCTCTTTTAGCCCCCAGGCTGCAGGGACTCTCACTTTTTGTTCCCCCTGGGGGCCTTTTCATCAGGCTGGGGGGAGCGAGAGAAGCGGGCAAGGGACAGCCGCGCATGCTCAGTTCCCTTCTGAGGCTCGCGGGCTGCCAGGACTGCCCCACCTGCAGAGGGCGCCATAGAGTTTTACTTTTTGTGATTGCTGTGATTTTGTTGGATTTTATATTTTATTCCTTTGCATCAATGCACCCAGGGATATGGCACATAAGATGGGGGTCCAGGCCACTCTTATCAATCAATAAAGAGAAGGGATCGCTTCTGTGTGATCTCCTGTCCCACCACAAAATCCAGGTGATCCCAGTGAAGGAGGGATTTGCATTCAGTCTATGTCAGCTGTCCGAAAAGAGGAAGGGGAAAGGAGAGGAATCCCTTCCGCTTTCCTTCTCTTTGGATGATTTTGTAACTGCAAATAACTGAAGAGGAATCAGCCTGATCGACGGAAATCTTCAGAGAGCAAACCAGTGAAAACGCCGCCCTCTTCAGAAGTCTCTGTCTGTCTCTGCCCCCCCCCCCATTTTTTTCCTTACATGCAGTTTTCCTCCCTGATCAGCTGCCACAAAGTGTCTGGAGCACATTTGTGACCTTCCCTTACACAGCTCTTCCATTCGGGAGCAGAGCGAAAGCCAGCCAGCTGGCCTGACTCAACCACCGACCCAAATTCCCATGGAGGATCAGTCAGTCCTGGCCATATCTGGTCCCTGCCCCAGTGGAAGAGTGAGGGACACCGCAGGAGGGCCAGTCTCAGAAATCGGACAGGGGGCAGAGCGAGCCTCTCCCAGGACGATGGAGCTGCTGGAATGGCCATCACGGGGGGATCGTCTGCAGATTCCCACCTTCCTTCGGGCCCTCAACCCTGCTGGGTCCAAAGAGGGCTTGGCTGAGGTCCGAAGGGCGCTGGAGCATCTCCGGGGCTGCGGGGTCCTCTGGCGGGGGCAGCAGCGGCTGAGGAGGGGGTGGTGGATCCATGGGGCTCCTGAGGAGGAAGGGCGCCCCCTATGGGAAGGGCCAGGCAGCGTTCCAGTGAGACCAACGGGGATCTCCTGGCGGGCAAATTTGGGTCTGCCCAGTCGAGCGAAGCCAAAGGAAGTGCTGGGAGCTGGAGAAAGATGGGGGCCAAATGCGGAGCGCCCAGTGTCAACCCTGCAACTGAGCATGGCTACAGCCATTTTCCTGCTCATTCTGCATTGCCACATAGAATGGATGGGAGAGGGGGTTTCCCAGGGGCTTCCCTAGTCATAATCATCTTTTGTCCCGTGGGAACTAAGGTCATCGATTGTTCCCAAGCCGGCAGGCTGGGCATTGTGGAAAAAGCCCGCCAAATGACTGCATTGGGGAACGTAGTTGCTTGCATAGCTTTATGGGTGGGATTTCTAACTTTGTATTGGGGAATTGTTACGTGTGTATCCAGACTTCGTTTCACTCTTGATCATGCTGATACTTTGTAACTAATAAACATGTTCTTTGAGGAATTTTCAAGCCTTGGAGTTCTGCTTTATTCGTACCTGTCTGTCGGAACCATGACATCTCCCTTTTCCATGGGGGGAAGGAGGGAGCCCCCTCCCCTGCACCACCAACCCTCCAGAGCTCCTCCCACTCTCGGACCCAGGTACCACGCTCACACCCCCGTGGCTCCTCTGGCTGCTCTCCTGGCAGGGGGTGCCACAGCCTCTGGAGACGGAGGAGCCCCTGCGCGGCCCGGGGGGAAAGAGGTTAAGGGAGCACCCCTGGAGCCCGGCTGGTAGGGAGCCCTTCTGACCGCCCCTAACTCTCAGCCCATTGTGCTCCCACTGCTCCCGGAGAGACTCCCAGCTGGCCCCAAGGAGGCTCCTGCAGGGAAGAGGCGATGGGAGGGAAAAGGGGGCTCAGGTGGCTGACCTGGGCACCAGGGGTGGGGCGGGACAGGGGCTTGAGTGACAGCTGTCTGTTCAGGTGAGGAGAGGGGGGAGCCAGCAGGCACAGAAGGGGCCTTTTGTGTTGGGGGGGCAGGAGTGCCTGGGGAGGATGCGGGAGGGAATCAAAGGCAGCTGAGGGACTTTCTACCAATCACTGGAGTTTTAGTCCCACCTTCAAAATAAAGGTGGGGTTGGAGCCAAGTGACTTGGAGCCAATCATCAGGGGACTGAGTTCTAGTCCTGCCTTATGCATGAAGGTCAGCTGGCTCTGCGTTCTAATCCTCAGGCATGAAAACGTCCTGACTGACTGGGGCAATCACTTGGAAGCTCTTGAGTTCCAGTCCCGCCTTAGTCCTTTTTGATTGGGGTGTGAAACTTGGAAAAAAATTCTCAGATTAATGTGGGATACCAGAATTAGGGATTCCTAGATAGTGAGATGGCTGAGTGTCCAATCTTGTGTGGTGTCATGGAGGAAAGTGAAATTGTGCGGAAGCATTCGTACCATGTTGGGCAAAGCCATACGTCTCTGCCTTCAGCTTGTGGGCAAACCAGAGGCGTCTCTGTGTTGTCACTGAGAATCTTAGACTGACCTTGGTCTGATCCATCAAAGCTTTTTTTAACCTGCTTAAAACGGAGTTTGCAAAGGGATTTGATCAGCAATTAGAAGCTATTCTGAAACCTCAGATTGATTACCGATTCATCATCAATCTGTGTGGCTGGAAAACAGAACAGCTTCCCTGGGTGCCTCTTCCAGCAAACCTAGATTTTCCCACCCTTATGCACCTCCTTCTTGGACTGGATGAATACACAGCATTGAATGCTCCTGCTTCAGTCCAGACTACTCAGTCAATGATGCGGCTGCCTTCAGACAGGATCCCTTCAGTCTCCTCCTGGGGAAAGTCTCAGGGTCCTCTTTCCCTGCATATCTTGTCCAACCATTCACAGACAAGCCAAGCTTGGAAGAGGAGCAGAGAAATGGTTTACGTACAAATTGTAGAGTGGGAAATTAAAGGGCCTGAAAACTGCTATTTTATTTCTCTGGTTGATGAAAAGGAAAATAAATACAGAGGAAATTTCTTAAAGGTACACGCCAAAATAAAAACAATCCCAAGCTGAAATCCCAGACAGCTGTTCTGCTCAACACTTTCTGCAAAGGAGGTTTTATCAGGAAATCAAGAAAGAACTCTATAAGAGGGATGGAGAGTTCCCTCCCCAGCTGAAAGCCGGTCAAACATGGTGTATCACATCATTCCGGCATCTCCTGGAGAAGATCAGGCAACCCGGTTGGTGCTTGGTTCCCACAGCTTCTTCCTGACCTCTTTTCCTACTCGCTCTCTCACACAGACACTTTTAGCTGCTGTCAGTAGGAAAAAGTGCCCACATTATTTTTTATAAGGTGTCACATTCCGTAGCAAATTCCTCTGAATGACTTTCACAGAGTTCTCTTTAGCAAGATTTATTGAGCTGAAAGGAAAGGGAGCTACAAGAATTCCAGTCGTTCAACATTTTCCCATTTTGAAACACATAGATATGATTTTCTTTGACTCCTGCATACTATCTAAATGGAAAGGATATCTCCTTTCAAGTAAAAGGAAGTTTTAGAATTCTTCCAACCTCACATGTTATACCTCATGTTTTTATATTTATTCTACCTGTAAGATGCTCCTTTGTGTTCAGGTGTGGCCTCAGAAGGATAATGTAGCACTTGGGGATGAAGATGCAGCCCAGCAGACCAGCACTGGAGGCCAGGATGGAGAAAACCTGAACAGCCACCATGTATTTCCCTTTGGTGCTAAGGTAGGTGGGCACAAAAGTCACCCAGACACTGCAGAAGACCAGCATGCTGAAGGTGATCAGCTTGGCTTCGTTGAAGGCCCCAGGCAGATTCCTGGCCAGGAAAGCCACCGTGAAGCAGATTGCAGCTAGGAAGCCCATGTAGCTGAGGGTGACGTAGAACATGACAACAGCCCCTTCGTTGCATTGCAGGATGATCTCTCCAGGCTGGGAGTGGAGGTCAGAGTCAGGGAATGGGGGAGAAACTCCCAGCCAGAGGGAGCAGATGATCATTTGGACAGCAGAAGAAGAAAGGATGATGGAGTTGGCCAAGCTCTTCCCCAACCATCTCTTCACTCGGTTTCCTGGTTTTGTGGCCAGGAAGGCCAGCACCACCGTGATGGTTTTGGCCAAGAGAGAAGAAACAGCAACTGAGAAGATGATGCTGAAAACCGTCTGTCTGAGAAGGCAGGTGGCTTTCCTTGGTTGACCAATGAAGAGAGAAGGAGACAAGAAGCAAAGCAGGAGGGAGACCAGGAGGATATAGGAGAGGTCCCGATTGTTGGCTTTGACAAGGGGAGTTTCTAAGTATTGAATGAAGATGAATAAGACAAGGCCTGTGGTTAGGAACAAGAGTAGAGCAAAAGAGACCAGGATGATGCCCAGATGTTCTTCGTAAGAGAGGAAGGTTATTACTTTCGAGATACATTGGACTCTGTCCATATTTGGATATTTATCATCCGGACACTTGGTGCACTTTTCTGGATCTGAGAAAGTCCAAAACCAATATTTCTTTAATATTCTGTTTTTTTACATTTCAAGAAAAACCTTTTTTGGGAGAAATGTTCCAGGAACATTTTCCAAGTTGTGTTGCTTAACTATTCCACAAGAAAAAAAACTGATAATATAATTTTCTAATACCTATGTAGCTACAGTATCTGAAATTGGAGGATTTCTAGTTCATTTTGAATAAACAGAAAAGAGTTGAGCTTCAATGCATATTTTAATTTGCACTTTCATCAAAATGCTGTGGATAAATCCAGTTCCACAAAGGCTGACCTTTCCGCTGGTGTCACCCACCTTCCCGAGTGGAGATGGTCCCCTCCGGACAAGGAACGCAGTCGTAGCAGCAAACTGGCTCTCCTTCTCGCACCCGCTTGACAAATCCAGGATGACAATTTTCCACACATTTGGACTGTGGCAGAGACTAAGCAGAAAAAATAGGAATGCCAAAGAAAATAGGTTAGGACTCACAATCCATGGAAAAGGAGAGGAGAAATGGACATTAGACAAGTAGATTCTGGGCTTCACTTAGGTGAACATGAAATCTCTGACTCCTTCCAATCAGGTGTAGGAGATGGGACCCTGGCAGATTCTTTCCTTAGTTCCTCCCTTTTGCTTCTGGCATAACACATGGCAACAAAGTCCTTTTCTAGTTAATAAAGTTAGAGGGAGGGATTGAGAAAAGAATTAAGCATTAAGTGACAATCGGTTTCCTCCTAATGGTTGTATTAAAAGGCATTCCTCTACTTTTCATACATTATGGCTTTGATGATCTACTCATATTAAATTTTTGAATAAATTTGTTGTCAAAGATTTATTAAGTTTTATTTTATTAGATTTATTTAAGTAGAATAAAATGTGATTAAGAAGGAAACTTCTGACCAGTAGGATCTAGAAAGGTTTCTTCTGGACTACATAAAGCCTTGCAAAGCTGCTCC
Organism: Azemiops feae; assembly: GCA_023970755.1. NCBI lineage: Eukaryota > Metazoa > Chordata > Lepidosauria > Squamata > Viperidae > Azemiops > Azemiops feae. The sequence continues at coordinate 46,554 of JALGBA010001479.1, forward strand.
CCTTTGACACTCATTCAAAAGAGTCTCCCAGTTAAGATATAAAGGAAAAATTCCTCATAAATTGTAGCTGTCAACTTTAAAGCAGATGTTCTTTGTTGATTTGTATTTTTATTTGTTCAATTCCTATGGCTGCCATGCTGTGAAATAAGATTAAGGGTGAGGGCTCCTTGGTGCTCTCTGAGCTTGCTTGTTTGCTTACAGATGTTTCATTACAAACTAGGGAACATCATCCATACTGGTCATCTAGCACTGATAATGTTACCTAGTTTGGGTAATGAAACGTCTGCAAGAAAACAAGCTAGCTCAGAGAGCACCAAGGACCCCACGTGTCAACCCTGAGCTACAAATATTCTCCTTTATTAAGACTAAAGTTTTCTGCATAGATTCTAGAACTCTAGTGAGATTGAGGTGAGATCATGAGAATGTGTCCCTGAAAAAGATTAAATCTTTGGCTGCAACTGATGGGACCTGAGTGTGAGTCCTGTGTCAGAAGGAGATATTTCTAAGGCCTCTCCAGTTATCCAAGAAAAGGTCCTTTGTGTTGAAGAACTGCAATTAGGAGACTCCAAATGGCATTGAAAGACAGACCCACATTTAATATTAGTTCAATTGGGCAACTCTTTTTCGCCCAGGGGGAGTGAAGGAAGCCAAGATTCAGGATAAACAATGCCATTCAAGGGATTTTCAGATGAAGACCCTCTTAATAGGAAAGGCCAAATCTAAGTAGCCTTTCCTGTCAAAATCTCTCTTCTTACTTGTGATATCAGGAAGATCTTTTCTTTGAATCAAAGTTGTGTTTTAGTGTTTCAGGTTTCTGGATCAAGGTATTATGTGAACTGAAAGTCTTGGACCTCCTTCCTGGGGGCAGAAGCCCAATTGCTCCCCCCAGTTGGGTGAAAGACAGACATGGCTAACTTTGACCAGGTCTGGACTCCTTAAAAATATCACAGACCATGGACCTGCCCTTTCAGGGGGTCATTTCCCAACGGCCTCTCCCTAAGCGGGACAAGATGAAGCTTCTCTCCCAATGGGACCAGCAGGAGCTCCATCCAGTCATGATCCAATTTCATCACATTCAGTCCAAACCTCAATTCAGGGACTGTTCAACAGAATTCCCTCCCACTCTGCTATTTGAGGACAAGCAAACCTGACCTTATTAACAACACAACCTCCAGCACTTGAGGGTTTCTCATCCCAGGTTGGACATGGCTGAATCAGCTAAAAACAGTCTTCAATATTACAGCATCTGAAGAACACCTTGGTCAATAGTACTGAAGCCTCCCAAGTGGTCTATAGAAAGAAAACTGTAAGGTTTCTGCTCCCCATGTTCAATTCTCAGTGAAGGTCACTGACCCTGGTAACTAGCCTTAGTCCACATGAAATGGGTCCTAAATCTTTAGAAAAAGAGGAAAGACACCAAACTTTCTCCAACCTTGTTGAGCAACTTTAGCTGTGAAAGAGCATCTTGGTGGATAGTAAGTCTCTGTCTTTTTAAACTCCCCATTTGCTGCTTGATGGGATCCTCCTTGGGGAGAATCAACCCACTGAAGATTCCCAGATCTGCTGCTACATCTCCATTTTGATCCAAGTACAGTTCTTTATCAGAAATATTGCAAAACTCATTCTTCTTCAGGAAAGGATGGAACTACAAGGGGAACATCCAGGAATTTTAAAATCTGAAACCCTTTTTTAAAAATCCCATTTAGCCTTTACACATTTGAATCTTTCTTCTGCAGTTGTCTAACATCAAAATATGCTTATTTAGAAAAACAGGTGCTTCTGCTATCTTCATAAATTAAAAGAAAAGGTTCAGCAAAATTTCTCAACTACACACTGGCAATATATATATTAACAAAATATAATTGTTGCAATTGGTAAGTTATAGGAAACATTCTAGAGCAGGTGACAAATAAAATGAATCATAGAAAAAAAGAGATTATTCATAAACGTCTAGAAAACATCAGGTTGATTATGAGAAACCGTTTAGTGACCGTGGGCACTGAAAAAAGTGACTTATGACAGTTTTTCAGACGCTCATTGCAGCATCCCAGGGTCACGTGATCAAAATGAGAATTCTTGTCATGTACTTATGATGGTTACGGTGTTTGAGGGTCACGTGATCTCCTTTTGGGGCTTCTGAGGAGCAAAATCAACAGGGAAGCCGGATTCCCTTAACAACCGTGTTACTTGCTTAAGAACTCCAATGATTCACTTCACCAGAAAAGGCAAGAAAGGTCGTAAAATGGGGCAAAACTCACTTAACAACTATCTTGTTTAGCAACAGACATTTTGAGCTCCGTTGTGGCCGTAAACCCACCACTGCCTTGTGCAGCCTCTTCCAGCAACTGAGGGAAGCTGCAGAGAAGCTCCAGGTCTCTTCAATGCTGTTCCAGAGGGAGGGAAATGGGGAAAGGAGCTCAGCCACAAGAGAGGAGATTCCGGCTGAATGAGAGGAAGAACCTCCTGAAAGGAGGAGCCGTTTCAGAGCTGAGCCCTTAAAGCAGAGGAGTTCAGCCTCCCCTTCACTGATGACGCAAAGACCGAGCAGCCCTCAGTGGGAGGAGCTTTAAGTGGGATTCCTGCAGAGAGGAGGGTTGGGCTAGATGGCCTCAGGGTGTCCTTCAAAGTTACAGATGTAAACTTCTACTATGCTAATCACAAACGCATAAAGACAGGAGTATATTTAAAAATGCATACATCCTTTTACAATTAGCAGCGTTTAAAACCAAAATTTATCTGTCATGGTGCCTGCGGTTTAGAATATTGTGTCTCTAGCAATTAGATTGGCCAAACCTGTTGATCTTTTGCAACATAAGAAGGTTGAGACGGTTCCCCTCCTTCCCCTCTGGATTCCCTCTCCAAAGGAACCGAGATTACTGGATCCATATTGGGACCCCCATACCTGCCATGGCTGCAGCCTTGGAGCCCCCAAGATCTTTTCTCCCTCCTTCCTTCTCCTCCTCGATCTGGAGGAATAGGCGGCATTCAAGGCCTGGGCCAGAATCTTCATGAAACTGTACAAATGGTAATAATTTGTGACCCTTTCCCTGTTCCTTTTCTCCTGGGTCTCCAGTGGGGCTTTCTGGGTGCATCTTCTCCGGCCTTTGACAGAAAAGACGTGCTTGGAAAGAGAGCAGCGGAAATAATGATCTTGAAAGGGAACTTCCACAAAGAAATAGGGTTCAAAGGCATCATCCATTGGCCTTTCATTTGTCAGAATAAAAAAGCTCCAAATACTATGGATGTATTTGTAAAGTCTGTTCTTTTTCAGTGTATATCCTCCCAAACCTGTATTGATCCAGACTTTCCCTTCAACGGGTCCTGTCAAAAGCCTAAGTGCCAAATGGAAAGGAAGAATTCTGTCATTAATGGAAACACGTTCCAGGAAGTGAACAAAGACATTGACTTGTCTCCACTTAGTGAGGGCATCCCTGAGGGCTGCTGTATATCCAGTTGTGGAGAACAGTTGTGATATAACCACACAAATTCCATTTCTGACAAGCATAGGAGTGAAAGTCCTCATGAAATTCTCTCCATTCTCTGCGTCTGAAGCAAAGAGGCCAATCAAGGTCCATCTGAAATGGAGGAGCAGCTGGACAATTGCTGGGTAGTGGAATCCTTTTTTGGGGAACATCTGGTGGAAAAAGGGGAATTTCCTTTTATCACTCAGAGCCTCTGAAGCAGTTTCATATCTGATCTGAAAAAGCATTGAAGAAAGCTGTGTTATATTGGAGGTCAGATAAAGCCCAAAATAATAGCTTTTAATAAATTCAACTTGGTTTTTGTTCTGTTTCTTGCATTGGTAGGCATTGAAGAGGCAGGACTCACAAACAGGAACTTCCTTATTCACAGCTTAACTGAATTGAAAACAAAATGGCTCCACCCCTTTTTATACATTCAGCCTGGGGCGTCGCCAGCCAATCAATGCAACGTATTCTCCCACTCAAAATGCATCCTAGTCAGCCTTTGCAGACAGCCAGGCTGGTACAGGAGGCCACGTGGTCTGCTGGCTGAAACAGGGCAGCTCCCTGCAGCTGTTTCTAATAAAGCCCAGTACATAACAGTTTTGATGAACAAATTAAATAGATAATTGTTGATTAGCCATTATGCCATATCAAGAAACAGAATATTAAATACAAAGCATTAACAACATTGTATATTAAAATTGAATACAAGAAACAAATGAAATAAAAAAGAATAAGAATAAAAAACATGAATCGTATTTCTGTATCGCTCCTACAATTTATTGCAATCAGACGCACATATGCAGATGTGAAGTGAATTGTTTTGTTCCAATAAAGGGCTGTATTATATGTAAATGTTTAATTCTAACTGCAGAGCCAATATATTGCTTTAACAAAAGTATCTCAAAAGGTAGTTTGTCTAATGTGCAATGCAGGATTCTGATCTCTCTCTTTCTTATGCAGTTGTCATTCAATATTCCAGATTCTTGGTGAAACAATCTTTTGATTTTTTTTTATTTCTATCCCACCTTATTATTTTTTCATTCGTTCTCTAGTTATATAAGAGATGGGGAGGCCACAGCTCCTAATATAATTTGTCAGTTGCAGAATCCAAGAGGGCTTATTTGCAATATTGTACGTTCGAACACAGAGAACTTTGGGACTCTGTCAGGTTCCAGAGGTTTAACTATACACCAAGAATTACAGCCATGTGGAAAAGAAAAGGCGCCCTCTTTGAGTTCTATGGTTTTACGTATCAGGACATAGCAAAAAGCATCTGGTCTTAAGCAGTTCTTAAAACTAGAGAAATACAGCCTCAGATGAACAATAACCCATGACATATTACACCATGTCATCATTTATTTTACAAAAAGAAAGGCAAAACGGAGAAGCCGTGTGTGAAAGACGAAGCACACCCTGACTGCTTCCATAGGTATGAAGAGGCTAAGAGGTAGCCTGGTGCTGCTGATCAAATGACCTTGATTAATTGATCATCAGCAAGGGTGACTGCCTCTATAAAAGCCAAAGTTTCAGGAGTTTGCCAGTCTCCAGCATTGCGTTGTGTGTTAACACAATGCCAAAAGGTAAAGACATCAGCAATGATCTTAGAGAACAATTGTTGCTGCCTATCAATCTGGACTGGGTTACAAGGCCATTTCAAAACAATTTATAGTCCATCATTCTATAGCGAAGAAGATTATTCACAAGTGGGAAACATTCAAGGCAGTTCCCAATCTGCCCAGGAGTGAACATCCCAGCAAGTTCACCCAATGCTCAGAGATACTGCAAAAAATCAAGAGTTCCACCTCAGACTCTACAGGCCTCAGTGAGCATGTTAAATGTTCATGGCAGCAGAATTAGAAAATGACTGAACAAGCAGGGTTTCTTTGGAAGGGCTGCCAGGAGAAAGCCTCTTCTCTCAAAAAAGGACATGGCAGCCTGGCTGAGGTTTACCAAGGTGCACCTTAACAAATCGCAAGACATCTGGAACATTCTCCTTTGGACAGGAGACCAAAGTGGAGAAGTTTGGCCATAACACACAGAGCCACATCTGGCAAAAACCACACAGAGCCTATCAGCACCAACATGCCTCACCAACCGCCAAGCAGGGTGATGGAGGGGTGAGGATTTGGGCTTGTTTTGCAGCCAGAGGACCTGGGCACCTTGCGGTCATTGACTCCGCCATGAACTTCTCTGGGTACCAAAGTATTCCAGAGCCAAATGTGAGGCCATCTGACCGACATCTGAAGCTTGGTGGACTTTGGGTCATGTGAGAGGATGGCGATCCAAAGCACACCCACAAACGGCTGAAGAAGAAAAGAATCCAGACGTTGGAATGGCCCAAAGTCCAGACCCCAACCCAATTGAAATGTTGTGGTGGGACCTCAAGAGAGCCGTGCAGAAACAAATGCCCACAAACCTCCATGAACTGAAGCCACGTTGTAGAGAAGAGGGGGCCAAAATTCCTCTCACAACGATGTGAGGGCCTGATGAAGTTATACAGAAAATGATTACTTCAAGTTATTGCTGCTAACGGTGGTTCTACAAGCTATTGTATCATAAGGTGCATTTAGTTTTTCAAACATGGCTTCTCCATTTTGTCTTTCTTTTTGTAAAATAAATGAGGAGATGGTGCAATATGTCGTGTGTTGTTCTTCATCTGAGATTGTAGTAACCTACTTTTAAGAACTGCTAAAGACCAGGTGATTTTTATCAGATCTACTGATACGTAAAAGCGCAGAACTCAAAGAGTCTGGATTTTCCTTTTCACATGGCTGTATTTCCCCTGATTTTAGACAAAGATGAAATTGCATAAATTCCCAATCCAGCTCTGAGTCAGCAACTGAAGTCTTTTTATCCATCCCCCAAATACTCCTCAGGTCCAGTGATTGGGTTTATCCCAGTAGAGGCCTATTTTAAGCCCCAAACTTCTGTTCAATATAATGATTTGGGGGTAACTTTCGCATTATATACTCTAATAATTGGGAGAAAGCTGGATAGTTTTTTTAAATTTAAGCAGTAGATTCACTCCTGCCCTTGCTCTAAGTGGGCTCCTTTCATGATAGCAGACCCAAGATTCAGTCTCAGAGAAAAGTAACACTGAGTAAGGAAAGGTGTTACTTGCTGTATTGGCTACATTTGTTTTCCAAAGACCAGAACTTTTGACTTTCATTTATCAATAATCAGAGAATTATTATGTCAGTAGGAGCCAAGTTATCTCAAGAGTCTACACAATCTAACCCATAGGATAACAGTACTGCATTATCAGTTTAAATCAAAGTGTATTTAGCAAGTTAGAGGCTCAGTGGCTTAAAGACACTGAATCTGTTCTGGCAGTTCGAGTTCTGTCACTGCATGGCAGGGTGAGCTCCCGTCGCTTGCCTCAGCTTCTGCCCACCTAGCAGTTCGAAGGCCTGTGACAATGCTAGTAGATAAATAGGTACCACTTTGGTGGGAAGTGTGGCATGTTTCATGCAGATGGTGGGGCCCCTGCCAGTGCTGGACTTGCTGGGATGTGACACCCAACTGTGAGGCGACATCGGTGGTGAGAGAAGCCTGGATGATGCCACAGGAGACCTCTCGTCTTTCTGGTGCGGAGCCTGTTCACCCCCTGTGGGGTACCTGGATGAGCTCATGAGCACAAACTGAGCAGACTAGCATTCCTCGGCTGCAAAACAAACACTATATAGTCTCCTGGTTATTTATACCTTTGCCATATGCTAAATAAATAAACAGTTTAGCACTTTAGGCATGTACATGAGAATCCTTCCTTAGTCCTGGTAAGTTATTAATATCTAGACTGAATAAGATGCTTTCAAATATGTACTCTTTTATGTTACACCTAGGTAAGTATCGATCCTTCTTCTCGTGGCTCCACTGAGCCCAAACCTTCCTCTCAAACAAGGGCTTGTGGTAAGGGCTTGGATCAGGGCCAACAGTCTGAGTTCCATTTTAAGGGGAATCAATTTCCTCCATCATATTTCTCCATTTACTGTATCAAATGCTGCAGTAACATCTATAAAGCCAGAAAACCGTTGTTTACCCGACTGACATATTGTGTAATTAGCTATTTCAAAAGAAATCTGTTGTCAATATTAGATTATTAATTTACTCATTAATTATTATACAACTGTGTGAAATTTTTTCCTCTACTTAAAACCTTCTTGTTCTTCTGCAAGGAATATACGTTTGTTTTACCCAACCTCAAGTTTACTTAAGAGGAACATGGTATATATTTTAGCCATAATATCCATTAGTCTAACTAACCAGTAATTGCTAGAGTCCTATTTATTCCATTTTCTTTGTATAAAGAAACACTACTATTGCCAACTTGAGTACAACTGGATATGTCAGGTATTATTGCTATGTGAAAATGAACATGCCAATAGTTATAATAATAATAATAAAAAAGTTGGAAGGTATCTTGGAGGTCATGTAGTCCAACCCCCTGCTCAGGCAGGAAACCCTATACCATTTCAGACAAATGGCTGTCCAGTCTCTTCTTAAAAACTTCCAGTAGATCCGGGTGAGACCTTTCCTTCCTTCTTGTTAATTTACCTTTTTCCCTGCTAACAGCTTTAAGAACCATTTCCCTATTTTGAGAAAGCAGCGTTTGATTACTGGGGAAAACGGGCTTTGGAAAAACGATTATTGTTTTTTTTTATTATTTTATTTTGTCTACATAAGCAGTTGGAACTCGAGCATCCGGGTTATTGTGACTTTCTCTTTTGGCTTGTTTATCTTCAGTTTAGGTGAAAATCCTTAGGGAGGGGGTGGAATGTTCTTTTTTTCTCCCCCCCCCTCCTGAACAGTACTGCCTAAAAAATGTTTTGCTCTCTGGGCGGACTTATGTAGATTCTTTTGGATACAATGCATCCTGGGACTTGGCATGAAGCCCAGAAACTATGACTGATACAATGTAACTTTCTCCATTTGAACTCCCACTTCCTGATTTTGGCGTGATGCCCAGACTGGATTACAACATAACAACTGACTGCCAGTTTTTATCTCTGTGCTGGACTTGACTATTGGTTTTTTTTTCTCTATCTTTCTTTGGAAATATATCTCTGTCTGCATTTTATATTTTATAACGCTGCAATCTACTCTTTAAGCTGAATTTCTTTAAAAAAAAAAAAGAAGATGGAATCCTACTCACAGATTAATTATGGATTTATATTAGAAAAAATCTTGGAAATGAGACTGGAACTTAAAGAACATATTAGATCGCTTAGTTTCAAGGAGGACTCAGAATTAAAAATTGAAGCTCAACCTTTGATTGACTATGATACACAATCAGATCTACAACTTAATGAGATGGATGGAATACATTTACAATCTATTGAATCTACTGAATTTATTGAAGAGGAAGAGGACACATCCTACATGATGGATTTCTTTGATGATCAAAGGCAGAACTCAACTAAAACATTTACAACTTTAAAAGCAACAGGATTGGACTTCCAAATACGAGGCACAAAAAACGTTGACAACATGACAGTACAGACAACACTGGATAAAAGAGAAAAAGAATATGATTGGACTCAATGGTGGGAAAAGGCCTTTAGCCAGTTACTAAGATGGGAGGATTTAGAGGCCCTGTTGTGGAAACCTACCTGGCACAAAAAGAAAGCTAGAATTAGATTTAAAAATAAGAGTTAAAATTTTATTTGATGGGTAAAAAGGGCTTCTGGACGTTGATTGAACTAATATTTTTGAGATCTTTAAGGTTACTTTGGTATGAGTCAACACTAGATTTAAATTATGGATTTGATTATGATTTGGAATGGCAATAAGAAAAATTGGAAAATTTATAATTAAAGGAGTTAGATTGAGATTGAGACTGGTGAAATATTATTGATATTTTTATTTATAAGAATTGAATGGTAATTAGTGAGGTATAAATGGATTAAATTGAAACAATTGAGGAATCTTTTAGGGACGTGGACTGATCTATGAAAATATTGGATAGAATATATGAAATAGAATATAGTTGAGAAATATTAAGATATAATAGTTATATTATTTGTTTATGATAGAAATAATTATTGTCCTATTATTATTATTATAATGTTATTATATTACTATGTCTAATGCAATAGTTTTAAAATATATAAATTCATGTTTATTTACATAATATGTATGTGAAATAGAATAAGAGATATAATTTGATTGAGAAGCATAAATTGAAATTGGAATAATAGATAGAGGTGAGAAACAATTTATATTTTAGGAATGCTCGAATTGTATACCATAAGAGGGAACTTTTAAAGTAGTAGTTTAAATTGTATATGTATGACTGTATTTTTTGTTGTGTTCTATGGAGTGCCCTATCTCCACGATGTGTTATAAGCACTTGGCTGTAAAACAAACAAAAACTAATAAAACTTGTTATGGAAAAAAAAAAAAAAACTTCCAGTGTTGGAGCATTCACCACTTCTGGAGGCAGGTTGTTCCACTGGTCAATTGTTCTAACTGTCAGGAAGTTTCTCCTTAGTTCTAGGTTGCTTCTCTCCTTGATTAGTTTCCATCCATTGCTTCTTGTCCTGCTTTAAGGCGTCTTGGAAAATAGCTTCACTCCCTCTTCTTTGTGGCAGCCCCTGAGATATTGGAACACTGCTATCATGTCACCCCTCATCCTTCTCTTCATTAAACTAGACATACCCAATTCCAGCAACCGTTCCTTATATGCTTTAGCCTCCAGTCCCCTAATCATCTTTGTTACTCTTCTCTGTACTCTTTCTAGAGTCTCAACATCTTTTTTACATCGTGGTGACCAAAACTGGATGCAGTATTCCAAGTGTGGCCTTACCAAGGCATTGTAAAGTGGTATTAATACTTCACGTGATCTTGATTCTATCCCTCTGTTAATGCAGCCTAGCACTGTGTTGGCCTTTTTGGCAGCTGCAGCACACTGTTGGCTCATATTTAAGTGATTGTCCACTAGGACTCCGAGGTCCCTCTCACAGTTACTGCTATTGAGCAAGGTACCCCCTATATTATACCTGTACATTTGGTTTTTCTTGCCTAAATGTAGAATTTTGCTTTTTTCACCATTGAATTTCATTTTGTTAGATAGTGCCCAGTGTTCAAGTCTGTCCAGATCCTCCTGTATCTTAAGCCTGTCTTCTGGAGTGTTGGCTATTCCTGCCAGCTTGGTGTCGTCTGCAAATTTGATGATTTCCCCATCTATCCCCTCGTCCAAATCGTTGATGAAGATGTTGAAGAGCACTGGGCCCAGAACAGAGCCCTGGGACACCCCACTACACACTTCCCTCTATGTAGATGCAGTTCCATTGAGGACCACACGCTGAGTACGGCCGGTCAGCCAGCTACGGATCCATCTGGTGGTGATGCTGTCTAAACCACATTTTTCTATCTTATCAAGTAGTAGGTTGTGATCTACTTTATCAAATGCCTTACTGAAGTCCAAGTAAATTATATCCACAGCATTCCTCTGATCCACTAATTTTGTCATTTGGTCAAAGAATGCAATAAGATTTGTCTGGCATGATCTGTTTTTGACAAACCCATGTTGGCTTTTAGTAATGACTTTGTTTGTCTCTAGATGTTCGCTGATTCGTTGTTTGATTATCTTTTCCAGAATCTTCCCAGGTATTGAGGTCAGGCTGATATGTCTGTAGTTTCCTGGGTCCATTTTTTTTCCTTTTTTGAAGATGGGAACTACATCAGCTCTTTTCCAGTCCTCCGGTAGTTCCCCAGTGCTCCAGGATCTTTGAAAAATATAGTTCAATGGTTCTGAGATCACATCTGCCAGTTCCTTGAGAACCCTGGGGTGTAATCCATCTAGTCCTGGTGATTTGAACTCGTCTAGGCTGGACAGGTGCTCACTTACCGTTTTCTTGCCTATCTTAACTTGCGTTTCTATTCTGTTTTTTATAGCACTATTTTTGGTAGGTTGGTCTGTTTTTTCCCTTTGTGTAAAGAGAGATGCAAAAAACGAGTTTAATAGTTCTGCTTTCTCCCTGTTGCTTGTCACCTTCTTGCCACTTTCACCCACTAATGGACCAATAATTTCTTTCACTTTTTTCTTGTTTTTTACATGTTAAAAGAAGCTTTTTTTGTTATTTTTGACTTTGGTCGCAAGCCTTAGTTCATTTTGAGCCTTAGCTTTCCTCACTTCATCTTTGCAGGCTCGGGCTATTTGCTGATATTCTGATTTAGTTATGTGCCCCTCTTTCCACTTTCTATACTTGTCCTTTTTATCTTTTATTTTACCAGAGAGTTCTTTATGCAGCCATGCTGGTTTCTTTTGACAGCTGTTATTTTCCCTCTTTGTTGGTATTGTGCTAGACTGGGCTTTTATTATCTCACTTTTCAAAATTTCCCAAGCTTCTTGAGTTGTTTTCCTCTTGAGGATTCTCATCCATGGAATCCTTCCCAAGCCCTCTCTAAGTTTATTGAAATTAGCTCTCTTGAAGTCCAAGACTCTAGTTTGACTGTGTTCTATTGCTTGAGCTTCCATAATGTTGAATTCCAATATTGCATGATCACTTCCTCCCAAGGTTCCTGTGGCTTCAACACCTTCTCTTATTTCATCTCTGTTAGTGAGAATTAGATCCAAAATGGCTAATCCCCTAGTTCCCTTCTCTACTTTTTGGGAGACAAAGTTGTCTGCTAGGTTTGCAAGGAATCTGTTTGATCTTCCACTTGGTGCAGAGTTTGTCTCCCAGTTGATGTCAGGGTAATTAAAGTCCCCCATTACTATTGTGATGTGCTTCATACATATCTTAGTTAGCTGACTAGCAAAAAGTTCATCTATTTCCTCTGTTTGGTTGGGTGGCCTGTAGTATACACCTATGGCAATGTCATCCCCCCCCCTTTTATATTGACCCAAATGCATTCAAGACAGTTTTCATCATTGTTGTGCTCTATTTCTGTAGAGATGTAGTTATTTCTTACATATAGAGCAACTCCTCCTCCTCTTTTATTTGGTCTGTTTCTTTTAAATAATTTAAATAACTCTAGCTGTGTGTTCCATTTGTGGGTTTCATCCCACCATGTTTCCGTAATGGCAACAATATCATATCTGCCCTCATTAACCTGAATTTCTAGTTCACCCTGTTTGCTGTTCATACTCTGTGCGTTGGTGTATAGACATTTAAGTCCTTTATGACTGACCCTCTGTTTACTTTCTACGTAACCTGTGTGGTGCCTGAGTTCCCCTATTGTCTTACCACCTATTTGGTTAGAGCACTTTGTGTGGCACTCGCTGTTAGAAGCTTGATTTTGCTTGACAGTAAGGTTGATATTCTTGTCCACCCACACATCTATGTTACATGCACTGATAGCCCTATAATTTTTAGATTGCCGGGGACAGGGATGTTCTGTATCAATTAACTCACTGTCCCTGCTGTTTAGTTTAAATATTCCTCCAGAAAATCTGTGAATTTATAGCCGAGTAACTCAGTCCCTTTCTTTGATGGATGTAAACCATCTCTTTAGCCTCCACATCACAGTCCTTGCTGGCATTCTTGATTATTTTAGAAATACGCTTCTTGTCCCTACTGGCAGTAGCACCAGTAGTTCACCCACAACTGGGGCTATTTTTTGAATGGCCAGGAGAAAGTCCTCTACAGGGACCTTACTGCTTTTCAGGTCTTCTATGAGGAATTTAAACATAAACATAATAGAAAAAATATAATTGATATGTTTGCTAATATGGAGAAAAGCAACTCTTGAATTCCATGTAGAAGGTATGCTTGGATCTGTTGCTCACCCACTACTATCCCGCTCACTTTACCAGACAGAGAATAACACACACCAACCTGGGGGACTTTGTAGGTGTCTGCTAATGTTGATATCTGGATGGAGATTTCCCTGCCAGCTGAATCAAGAAGAGCCAGGAGGTTCTCCTTCCTTCCACAGCCGTAGTTGGGGACATTCCCTTCTCCAGTAGAGAGAATGTCCAGCAAGGCATCTGAAGTAGGTGAAGGGCTGAAAGAGTTGTCATGAATGTTGTAGCCAAGTGTGAGATTGTTCAGGAGCTGGGGATTCTTGTTGACCACTTGAATGGCAAAAATGAATGGTAGGGTGTATAAAACACCAAAAGAATACTCACTGTAAAAAATGTTCATGTAATTATTATCAATAGCAACAACATTTTTTTCAAGAATTTATTCCTTTTTGTTTCCACAAGCCTACTGAGTCCAAAACCAATAATCAGTTATACAAATAGGGGAATGGGCTGAGCAGAGGCAACGAGAAGTGTTTCAATCACTACTTTAAACAAAATGAATTCAAGTAATAAATTCAGGAGTGAATGGGGAGAGGAAAATAATCTGATTGCCTTTGGGATTTTTTTAACCCCATCTCTAGTTTTGAGTCTCTTCTACAAAATAAGAAAAAAGAGGAAATCAAAATCATCCAGGAAATTAGAGAAGTCCTGTAATATAGAAGCAAGTGAAAAGAAGAAGAAAAGAAGGAAAGTGTGAGAATTAGAAAATGGGGGGAATGCAAGTGCATCACCTTGAACGACTTACGATGGAGATGGAACAAAAGGAGCCATGTTGAAAGACAACATTATATTCAATAATACTGTTTCCGTTGTGACTATACCAATGAGATGGTCTCCTGTCCTGTAAAAGCTCCATGGTTTATTTTCATCCTGGTGCTCCAAACTCAGCGGGCATTTCGTTCTAAGCTTTCCAGACCCCGGCTGGGACACCAGCAGCATCAGAACCAGAAGCAGCAGGTCCATAATTCATAGGGCTTTATTAACCCTCTTCCTGTTTCTAACACAAACAGCAGAGAACAATTGGAAGAATTCAAAGCACTCTCAGAAAGTGGAGATGCCAGAGACTTTCCTGATAGAAACAGAGAAACACTCAGCTTCACCTGGGAGGAGAGAGAGGTACAATCAAGAGCAGAGCCCCTGCCTGTCCCAAAACGTGTTCCCTCAGAGCTTGACCTAAGGAATTTATCCTTTTCTGATACAAGATCCTTTGGTTATGGCTTCAGACTGATGTCTCCATGAAAGGCACAGAGATCTCAAAGACCCAGGTGGTCATAATTACAGTGAGAAGCAACTTCTCCTCTTGGGATCCTGAACTTCTTCTGGGCTCCATGTGCAGAGGAGACACCGGAGAAAAGCATGTTAGTGAAAAATCACAAATACACTCCTGGGGGTTCTGTTCTGTTGTGGTTGTGGTCCTTCTTGTCAGGACATGTCCAGAAAGTGATGCTGGAGGAAGGTAGCTCAATTACAAGGGAACTGATGTCTTCTGTCCTTCAACGTGGTCTCCTTGTCTCTAGAGACTGCTGGGGAAGGTCACCCAGAGCTGTGGAGTTTGGTGCCACTCTAGGTTGGTGACACTTAACTCTTGTGTTGCCTCTCTTCTAACCGCCAAGGAAGCAACCAGACCCCTTGGATTCTGCCTAACGTAAAGAGGAGTGGGGCCTGTTTGAGATTTTCTTTTACATCAGAACTTCATATATTAATCATAAATTGCACCTGATTTTAAAATTCCTTGTGCCTGAAGTGAAATTTTGTTTCCCCTCTTTTCTAAGCAATATCAATTTTGGGATGAGAGGCAGGAAAGTGACAGCCTGTGGGCTGCATTGTTGGCTGAATAGGGAGAAGGTCATAGAGTTGGTGGAAGTTTGTTCTTCTTCACACTTTCAGCATTGTCTTTATACGTATTGATGTAAGATTCTTTGTATGTTGAAGTTTCTTTCTGGTTTATTAAATCAAGAATGGACTGAAAGGTCTGAAGCTGAGATGTATTAATTTATTTATCAAATTTATTGGCCTCCCATCTTCTGGCAGGGTAACTCTGGCAACTTAAAAAGATGGAGGTGGTTCCCACAGCAAAGATGGTGCAACCTGTTTTCTAGACACCTGATTTTTGGAGATCTGATGCCCCTCCCCCCTCTGGTTGTGTGAATGCACTTGGTGGGGTGTGACATTCCCATCTCTGAGGCTGTGGGGTAAACCCCTTCCACAAAAAACCTCCAAATGCTTTGAAGCTGCTCCAAGTGCTTTGAAGCTGTGTCCCTGATTCATTTGGATCAATTGTTCACGGATTGTGTCTCTTCTCTGGATGAGGCTCCCCGATGTGTCCAGGTTTGCCTAGAAGGGAGAACTGGGGAGGGGGCTGAGTGGGGGGAACAGATGACAGCCTGTATCTCAGGCTCTACTCTCCGTGCCTGGCTTACCAGGTCCTTGGTGGCTCTGGGTTCAAGCCATTTGTCTGAAATGGTATAGGGTTTCCTGCCTGAGCAGGGAGTTGGACTAAATGACCTCCAAGGTCCCTTCCAACTTTATTATTATTATTATTATTATTATTATTATTATTATTATTATTATTATTATTATTATTATTATTATTATTATTATTATTATTATTATTATTGTTATTGTTGTTGTTGTTGTTGTTATTATTATTATTATTATTATTATTATTATTATTATTAAGCTGTTGTTTTTGAGGGCCAGCTTGAGGCATAAAAAGGGCTTCTCTCCTCCATGAGGGTCTCTGCCGTGTCTCACTGAAGCCTGGATGGGCCCAGAGGGGAGGAAGCCCCTTTTCAGTCAGAAATGGGCCCATCCTGATTTCTGGGTTCACCCCAGGAGAGACCCCAGAGGGAGAGGAGGAGAGACGGCTGCTGTCATCAGGGGTTCATTCTGGGCTCTCAAGAGGCTGCACCTAAACCTGGGTTTTGTCTCAGGGTGGCTGTGAGAACGTTTCCCCACACTTGGTGAAGTGTGTTGTCTGAAACGATCCTCGCAGGAAGAAAAGTGTCTCCAGCCTATTTTCAGTTATAATCGATTGTTCAACCTGTCTCCATCGAATTAATATACTTTGGGGTCCCCGTGTTTCATTGACTCATCGCCCAGCAGGTTCAACCTCAGAAAACAAACCATGATTAAGAGTTGCAAGTGTGAATGCAGACATTGGTGAAGTAACTAGTTAAAGCAGGTTGTGTAGATAGCATAAGAGACACTTTGTCACTCCTCAGCTGACTGTCTGCCCCAACTCTATCTTTTCTATTTCTAGTTTTCTAGGAATAAAATTAAAAGAGTGTGGTTGGTGTGTATCCTCTGCTGATTGATAAGAAAAAGAAATCTTTTTTATATAAAAAAGAGGGAAAACTCCTTGATTCCCTGATATCCCCAGTGTTCAATATCCCATTCCTGCCCCCATGAAATTAGGGAAGAGGACCCCCGTCTGTGGGGGAAGAGCCACTGGCCCATTGGGTCTCCTTCTGCTGCCCCCTCCCTTCATGACCCCCGGGTTTCTCCCTCCCCACCAGCCCTCTGGGGACCCAGGAGAGGATCCAGGGGGAGACCCTCCCCATCCAGGTCTGGCTTTGGGAGTCAGGAGCTCAGCCCGTCTGAGGTGGGGGCAAGGAGGCCCTGGGGCAACTTCAGGGTTTAAACCAAGATCGACTTTATTAAAAGTGGCAAAAAGTATAAGGTTTCACACACAGAGCATAGATAAAAAAGGATGAAAGATAAAACAATCCTAACACAATTCTAGCTACAGCTAAACACCTCAGCTTCCATCTTTGCCAGGTTTCCCACCTTCCATGGGAAAGAACTTTTCTGCCCTGAGTGAAATTTCCTCATTCTCCCTGCATTGATCTGGATTTTGCCCTGTGGGGATCTTTATATGGTGATCAAATAGATCCCGTCTCTGAGGCTCTTTCCCCCCTTCCTGTGTCTCCCGTTCAGGGTTTCTCCCTCTGGGAAGCCAGGGAAGCCTCTCCCTGCAGCTTCTTCCCAGTCCTCGCATTCAGACGGTTTCTCCCTCCCGCAGCCTCTTTCCTGGGAGAGAAAAGAAGGACTCGTTCTGAAGACCTTTCCACACTCCCCGCATTGATCTGGTTTCCCCCTGAGGGGATCCTTGGAGGGGAAGGGAGGGATCTCCTCTTCCTGTGACTCTTTCCACCCATCGAGCATGGAAATGGCTTCTCCTCTTGGCTCTTCGGCTGCTTCTCCTCCGGCCTCTGAGGTCCTCATTGAGTTGGAGGTGATTCTCCTCCCGGGTCACGTTCAGTTCTTTGCAATGATATCAGATCTGGCTCTGAATAATTCTCATCAACTCCTGGATCCAAATATAATAAGATAAAATAATAAAATTGTTGTTAAGCAGGTAATTGGCCTATAGTTTCCTGGTGCCACCCCTTTTGCAGGTTCTTTCATTTTCAGGTAGATTTTGCCTGATGTTGGCCCCTCTTCAATGTCAGCTCCTTGCAGAAGGGTTGTTCTGTTGCCCCTCCACAAGTAGGGGTGAACCAGTCAGATGTTTCAACCAAAGACCATGCAGTTCATCTTCATCTGGTGCTAACCATTCCTTGATCTTCCCTGCTCTTCTCTCCACCATTTCTGATGCTGTTTTTACAAGTTCTTTCATTTCAGCCTCCTTTTTATTCTTATCCATCTCCCTTAAACAAGCTGCGTTGTTGTTGTATTTCTTTGTGTTGTTCCTCATATGCAGCCAGAACTGCACTCTTTCCTCCTTGTTGGGTGTTGACCAATTCACTGCACTCTCTCCAATGATGGGTAGGTAGAAAGGTTTCTGATCGGATTGGAATTGGAGGCTCTGCCTGTAATTTGCAATTCGAGCTTTGTATACGCTGATCTTCTTGGCCATAGCTGTTATATGCTGCTGTCAGAATCCAATTATATTTTATTTCTAGCTACCTACTCTGAGAAAAACCAATTCTTACTCTCTTCTGGATTCTGTCACACTACAAAGGGAGGGGGAGTAAACACGGGTGTTTATGACTGGCACTTCCTCTATTAACTATAAAGTAACAACCTCTGTGGATTCCCTTCGAGAGTACTAACCATAACAATGCGGCCATCAGCCTTTAATCTCACTCCCTATGAAGTCTCCTTTTACCGGCAGCGAGGGGAAAGGGGGGGGGAAGATTGCAACGCTTGGGATCTGATGGACTTAACACCCAACCATCTGCCAATTTGAATCGACCGGAAGGAATGTGGTGTGGGGCTGCCTAGGAATACTTTAAAACATTGAATGGTAAGGGGAGACCCCTCAGATCCTGTCTAGCATGCCTTCAGTCAGTTTTTCTTAATAAAGATTCCTGTTGGAAGAAACGTTCCAAGAGTTCTGTCTTCTTAAGATGTAAATTGAGGTGGTTCCTTACATTAGAAAGGATCTGCAAAATTGGTCAACCTGGAAGGAAGAACCTTGCCGGGGGACTTTGCAAAAAATACCATGTCAGACAACGAAACGAAAAGGGGGAAAGCCCCCCCCCCCGTTGCCCTGACTGGAAATCTGCCAAATATCCGGATCTGAAGGGTCAGATTCCACAGGAGAAGAGATGGTGGAGAAGCATAACCACAAACCTCGGTGGTCAATGGGCGTTGGAAAGAAAAGCGAGTGGGAAAAGAAATCAAGAAAGGTGACCCTGAGACGGGGGGCCAACCAACCACTGACACTGAGGGGGAATGGGAACCTGCAGCTCCAGGGACATCTGCTGATCCAGTAGTCCCCACCCCCCGCCACCCTGCAGATGGCGATCTGGATGGAAGACAATACCAACGAAGAAGGCACCAATCCATTCAAAGACTCCCGCCGCTGGATGCGAAATTCAAGGGGGAGCCGACACACTTGGGGTTTTTCCTAACCCAAGTCCTTGGCTACATGGAGGAACATGGACGGCACATCCCTAGCGACAATGCCCGTATCCGGATCGTGCAATCTGCTCTGGATGGGCCGGCCGACGATTGGGTGGTGAATTTGCATGATTCCAATGCCCCAGAGCTCAACGACTTCAACCGTTTCATGTCCTCTCTGAGAAGGCGATTTGAAGACCCCCTGGCTGATCGCAAAGCCCACAAAAGGATCAAAACAATGAGGCAAGGCAGACGGCCAGTAGCCGAATATACGCAAGAATTCCGAACCATTGCCAGCAAGCTGAACTGGCCGGAAGACATCCTCCTTAGCCATTTCAAAGACGGTCTGAATTACAACCTATATGACGCTTGCCTGCCCTGGGGGGACCCACAGCAACTCGACGAATGGTACATCCTGGCAGAGGAAGCAGAGATCGACCTACTGAAGAGGCACAGCCGAGGAAAACAATGGAGCCGCTCACCGCCTGAACCGACGCGCGAACCAGCGAAGCCATTGGCTATGGCCAAGAAACCAATGGGCTGTTTCAAATGCGGGAGAGAGGGGCATCGGGCTGTAGAATGCCGCTCGAAAGCCCCCCAGCACAACCCAGAAAGACCACCGGCCAGCAAATCCGGGAAGTCCCCAGCTAAGTCAAAAGAATCTGCCATGAGAGGGATAGAGGAATCCCCTACCTCCGCCCATCGTGGGCAAAGAGCCCCAGCCTACACCGCAGGGCCGGTGGATGCCCCAGATGACAGCTCAGAGGGCGAACCACTGGTAAGTGGATCCATCCCACCCATCCTCAAGACAGTGACTATATTAGCCCTCTCCATGCCCAAAGCTGTCAAAGTGAAAGCCTTAATAGACTGTGGCTGCACCCGCTGCCTAATTAGCCCAACCCTAGTGGGAAATTTGGGCATTCCAGTGAGGAGGCTGGAACAACCAATCTCATTTGGCCAGTTAGATGGGTCCATAGCAGGGGGGGTGCCAGCTACCCTAGCCACGTTACCAATCCACCTATCCCTGGGAAATCATGAGGAAGACATAACATTTGTAGTGACCCCAGGCATGGAATGCCCGATGATCCTAGGGCTGGAAGGGTTAACAAATGGAACCCCTGGGTAAATTGGAGGATGAAAGAAATCAATTTCCTGAAAGAGGACCCTACAGACTTAAAACCCGAAGGGGATCTACCAAAATTAAAAACGGAAATAGCGTCCATGGGTGAAAAAAAGGGGCTACCAGAAATACCAGAGGAATACAGAGACCTGGCTGAAGTTTTCAGCGAGGAGAGGGCGGATGAGTTTCCCCCCCACTGACCCATGGACTGTGCCATAGAGTTCAAGCCCGGGGCAAAACTCCCAAAGCCCAGATTATACTCGATGAGCCCAAAGGAGAAGGAGGAAATGGAGAGATTTATAAAGAAAAACCTAGAAAGGGGGTTCATTGAACCGGCCAAACCTAAGGTGGCCGCTCTGGTCCTCTTTAGAGAGAAGAAGGATGGCTCTCTACGCTTATGCGTGGACTACCGCCTATTGAATGCAATCAGTGAAAGCAACCTATACCCCCTACCTTTCATGAAGGACATGTTATCACACCTCTTGAAAGGATTTTTTTTTTTTACTAAACTAGATCTAAGGGAAGCGTACTACCGCGTGAGAATTAGGGAAGGAGATGAATGGAAAACCACATTTAACTGCCCAATGGGGTGCTACAATTTCAAAGTTTTGCCATTTGTATTACAAGGGGGGCCCGCAGTACTTATGCAATTAATCAACGAGGTACTAAGGGAGCACCTATTTAAGGTGGTCCTGGTTTATTTAGACGACATCCTTATCTTCACCGAATCAAACGAGGAATATGTCAACCTAGTCAGAGCAGTTTTAAAGAAACTGCGAGCCGCCCACCTATATGCCAAATTATCAAAATGCGAATTTCACCAGGAAAGAATAGACTACCTAGGTTATCGCATATCCCCACAAGGCATTGAAATGGACCCAGAAAAAGTCAGGGCAGTATTAGAATGGGCACCACCTCGCACAAGAAAGCAACTGCAAAGTTTCCTGGGTTTCGCAAACTTTTACCGCCAATTCATCCCCTCATTTGCCCAGATAGCCCTGTCCCTCACGAGCTTACTAAAAATGAAGGGAGAATCCTCAGTGAAACCTATCCAGCCACTAAAATGGACAATGGAATGCCAAGCGGCATTTGAGAGATTAAAGAGGCTTTTTTCTGCCAAACCAGTACTGAGGCACCCAGACATGGACAAACCCTTCGTAATACAGACGGATGCAAGTGATGTGGCAGTGGAGGCTGTGCTATTACAAGAAAATGAGGAAGGAATATTGCAACCCTGCGCGTATACGTCCAGGAAACTCACTGAAACAGAACAGCGCTGGCCCGTGTGGGGGAAAGAGGCATATGGGATACATTGGTCATTACTTACATGGTGCCAATTCCTTGAAGGCAATAAAATCCCTTTCCAGGTGTGGACAGACCACAAAAATTTGGAAGCCTTGAAAACACCCAGAAAACTCAGCCCCAAGCAAGCCTGCTAGTCTCAGCATTTTCACCAATTCAATTTTAAGCTCAAGCATTTGCCGGGGGGAAAGAACTTTCTGGCAGATGCATTATCTCGCATGCCCCAATATAACAGCACGCGAGCCACCGACTCTAAACCGATCATGGGAGAATCACAACTAGCAGCGCCAGTGACTACCAGAGCCCAAGCTAAATTAAAACCACAGCTGGATAGCCAGACCGGAATTGAATTCCGGAAAAGTTTGGAAACAGATGAATGGTTCCAGAAAAATAAACACGTGTGCACAATGAAAGACGGACTGCCTTGGGTGGGGGAAAAGTTATATATACCGACCACCCAAAGAATCACATTCATGCAACTTTGCCACGACACAAAATCAGCAGGGCATTTTGGATTTGTAAAAACATTACACTTAATTAAACAGCAATTTTGGTGGCCATCCATGAAAAAAGACATAGAAAGTTACATGGCCAGCTGCCCAAAGTGTGCAATGGCAAAAAGGCTGCAAGGGAAATCACCCGGACTGTTACAAACAGTGGCAAATCCCTCAGCCCCCTGGAGGGAAATAGCCATGGATTTTATAGTGGAATTACCAGAAAGCAATGGGAATACTGTCATTTGGACGGTCACGGACCTATTTTCCAAACAGCTTCACTTTATTGCTTGCCAAAAGATCCTCACCGCAAAAGCTTTAGCGAAACTTTTCGTGCAACATATTTACAGATTGCATGGGGCACCCCAACACATCATATCTGATAGGGGAGTGCAATTTACATCTGCATTTTGGAAGGAATTTCTATCCCTTTTAGGGACCACCCAGGGACTGACGTCTAGCCATCATCCTCAGGGAAATGGTCAATCAGAAAAATGTAACGGAGTACTTGAGCAATATTTAAGATGTTTTCTAAATTTCCAGCAGTCAGATTGGACGGACCTGTTGCCTTTTGCAGAGGTTGCCTACAATAATGCAGTCCACTCCAGCACAGGTTACACTCCTTTTCAAATAGCTACCGGCCAAAGTTTCAACCCCATGCCAGAACTAACCCCAAACGAACCGGCAATCCCATCATTGAAAGAATGGATGGAACAATTACAAAACACCTGGCCAATAGTTAGAAAAGCTCTAGAGGAAGCTAGGCAAGCATACAAAGCACAAGCAGATAAGAAAAGGGTGGAGCCCACACCATTCATTATAGGAGAAATGGTTTATCTGTCTACAAAATACTTAAAATCCATACAAACCTGTAAAAAACTTGGACCAAAATATATAGGGCCTTTTCCAATTAAAAGAATCATAAACCCAGTAACAGTAGAATTAGAATTACCCAAGAATCTTAGGCAAATACACCCAATTTTCCACTGCAGTTTGCTGAAAAGAGAACAACAGTCACCCTTACAGCCAAAAATCCCTCCCCCCACCAACACCAATCATGATAGAAGGCGAACAACACTTCGAAATAAGGGAAATCCTGGACTCTAGAAAATATCATGGGTCAACTCAATACCTAGTAGCATGGAAGCACCTCCCCGCCTCTCACAATGAGTGGGTCCATAAACATCATGTCAAAGCCCCGAAGCTTTTAAAGAAGTTTCATACAGAGTATCCTAACAAGCCAG